>JAFIDM010074104.1:0-18526 GCA_023159025.1 Thereuonema tuberculata | reverse complement strand
TTGAATTTTATGTCGAATCAGATGTGTAACTTTTACTTGTTGATTTTCATTTCTTGTCAGGCATATACTTAAACATCTCAGTAGGCAAAAGGCTTCTAAATAAATTACTTGCCTCCACATGAAGCTGTTTACAGATCATTTTGTCAAATAATTAAAAAAGAAAAGAAAAGAAAAAGAAAAATGCTTCAGAAGAACATTTTCATTTTGAGACTGGCAAAGTAATGGTGGTCCTTATTAGTAGAAAAGATTTTTTCCCCTCTCTATTTTACGGACTACAAGACGCACTTTTTTCTTCGAAACATTGCCTCCAAAATTCCGATGCGTCTTATACTCGAAATTAATATAAAAAGGTCAGTCGGTTTTATAAACCAATATTTTTTTTTAGTCTGGCTTTGCAATCTAATGATAAAAATGGTAACAATGTTATTTTTTAAAATAATTGCTTAAAAATTAAGATGCGTCTTATAGTCCTTAAAATATGGTATTTAATTTCACTTTTACTTAAGTTCTATTTTAAAGAATATATACAGCTAAAACATATTTACATAAATTCCACTGTTCAACCATTTATTGGCTTTTAAACTGATTTCACTGAAGTTCAATCTTCAGTTTTTCCAAAAAAAGTCAATTTTTCAACATTTCTTACTTCTATTTGGATGCAAGCACTTTTAATGGGCAACAGCAATCAACAAAGAAAGTCTTTCTATATTGAAGAAAGTAAGAGAACTTTCTGAAAGACTACAAAATCACTTGCAGTATAAAAAGAGGTAATATTAATGAAGATGACAGGATACTCCACTGCACAAATAAATTCTAAACCAGAAGTTAAAATTCTTTGGGTCTTCTGAATGATATGAAATGAAATGTAATATAATCTATTAGAATTTATTATATCAATTCCCAGTGTATTTTTAAAAGTAAAGGCATCCACAAATCACATACGTAAAGACATACAAAGATTATTTACAAGCAAAACTTATAAAAAATTTTGAACTTACTTTATTTACAAGCAATAATAAAAAAGTATTCATCGCATATTTATAACAGATTATTTATAATAAGTAAAATAAAAAAAGTTCTTATTTATTGTTAGGATTTGAATATGAAAAAAACACCATTGTTCTTGTAATTAGTTTTTAATTGTTCATTCAAAAAGAAAGCCAAGTGATTATATTATAGATAAAGTTATAATAAGTTTATGTTTATTATATATAGACACACACAGGGCGTTTTCGGAAATGGTAGATGAAGTGAAGAGTTACGGGTTCCAAAGGTTATTTTGAGTCGAAAATGTTCTATGACATTTTATTGTACAGGACCGTAGTTTTATAGTGTTAGGAAATGAATGCTTTGGGAATGGTCCCTAATCAAAGAAAGCTCAGTTCCGGCCATTTTCAGCATTTTCTTTAATTATCATACCTGTTTTCAGTCATGACATTTGTTATCCCAACTGCTTTTTGTAATAAACCTTTACCTTATTTACTTACACTTCCTACTAGTATAGCAATTACTAGTATTTACTGCTTTGTACTGGTGCATGTTTTATTTTGTCGACTTTCACTGGTATATATTGGTAATCGAAAGATCCAATATGGCGAATACCAGTAACCGTGAGGGTACACCTGTATATATTGGAATAGTACATCTACTTGAGCAACGGTTTGGATCTGCACACAATGAGATGTACAAAATAGATACATACATGAATATCTGTTCAATAACTTTAAAAATATATTGGTCTAATATTTTTTTTTCCACATTGGAACGACTTTTTAACATTCTGTGTAATTTTAACATAATATTCACACCTTTTATCAGGCGGCCAATTACAGAGAAAGACATTCTAAAATGCAGGTAAGCTTATTTCAAAATGGTTTTGCATGATCTTTTACTAAAAAAAATTAACCCTCACCTGGCTAACTGTGATCTTGAGATAACAGAATGCACCAAGTAATGACTCACCCCGCTCACGGTAGCGGTGTAACCCACACTCCTAGCCTATTAACAGCTTGCTACAGCGCGGATGTTCCCTAAAACTATTATGTCAGGTTGTAACTATTATTATTTTGGCCAGTGTCTTTTAGCTTAAATTTTAGTACTAGTGAACACCATCATATCACCCTCAATTCCAAGAAGCGTGCGCTAATCTCACATGCAGTACTCTCACAACACCAAAATTTTTGTTACTTTTTTCCAAAATTCACAGGGTGCAATTAACGATTTCCGGAAATCATCGATGGATGTTAGAAACTAATACTCATTTCCAACATCCACCAGTACTAAGCAGTGAATACCGGTAATCGCAGTTGATAACAGCAATCTTCACATTTCCAGCTTTACAGTAACATATTTACAGGGTGCATGGGAAAGTCCTAAGTCACCCAAATAACTTTTGAACGAAGATAGCTAGAGTTAGGAAAGTTGGGTTTTGGTGTAGGAAATCAACGATGTGCTATCAGATGAGACTGACGGCAACACCCATAGCTGCAAAATGTGGAAGTTTGTAACGCTATCTCAGAAACTATGAGATACGGAAAAAATAATAATGAGAAAGTTTTAGAGCATCACCGAATTAATAGGAAATGACATTTTACAGAAAAGAAATTGAATAGAAGGCGGGAGACGCTAAGCTTTCTTATTAGTTTTTAATTGATCATTCATAATAGTGACTAATTTTATTATGTAGCCATTTGCCAAGTATTGCTATATAGTCTGAGGATGCCTTTCTTATTGGACAAAAATTCACTACAGTAAAACCTCGTTAAGTCGTCACTCCGCTTAAGTCGTAGTTTTCCTTTGGTCCCGACAAGGTCTCATAGACAATAATGTAAAATAACCCTCTTTTACTCGTCACCAAATTTAATTCTACTCCGGATAACTCGTCACCCTCAAAATCTTCATTCTCAATTTTGCTTGCTATCTTTTCAGCCCCGCCCCTTCAGTCTAAGAAAGCCTAGCCTTTACGGGGAATTTTCACGTGGGAAATTCACTTGGGAAATTATACACTTCTCGCTGCGACTCTTGTCAAGATTAGACGTTTTTCTTGACTGCTACTGAGTGTGATTTTATTTCATAGCGAGTAAGCCCCGAAAATTTAAAAGTGATTGAAATTGTTTTTCTTCCTCCAAATGTAACTGCACTTCTTCAGCCTTTAGATCAAGGGATAATTCTTGACATTAAACGAAAGTACAAAAAAATGCTTGTAAAGGACATAATAAAAGCCTTGGATAGGAACGAAAAGCTAGAAGTTTCGGTTTTAGATACGATTAACTATGTGCACAAAAGTTGGAGTTCCATTTCATTACAAAGTGTTTCGAATTGTTACCACTAATCAGCACCTTCATCAATCAACACTATTGGATTATTTTAATGCCAGTAAAAGAAAATAAAATGTGGTAAGTATAAAATGTGTGGTTTTTTTTTTTATTTTCCACTCATTCATTTGCATGTATTGATTTCTGAAAATCTTGTTTTTCTCACCGAATCCTACAATTCATAAAAATATTGTATTTCAGTGTTTTTTTTCTTTCCAAAAATGCCCACTCCGCTTAAGTCGTAAAAAATGTTCGATCCCTTGAGTGACGACTTAACGAGGTTTTACTGTATTAAACTATGATTTGACAATTAAGTTTATACCAGGGTTCAGAAAGTTAATTTTTTTAATTGTATTGTAATAGTTTTAGCAGCATATTCATTTTACTGGGGTTAAATTCCCAGCTCAATGTTTTTGCAATTTTTATAACTTCATTCAATGATAATATATTTTTTAATGCTGGTACAAAATGCCAATAAGTCTTAGCTACTAACCTATTATTGGGATTGAAATAAAAGCCGGTAAGTCTATATTAAGTAAAAAAGAATAAAAATAAAAATTTCACGGATAAGTTTGATATTTTGGCAATTTGAAGCTTGTTTGAAGCCTTAGAAAAAATGTATTTAATATATTTACATAATAATGAAGAAGTTAGTTTTAGGTTTCTCGATATTCTCTTTTTTGACAATAGAGAGATTAGTTCTTATTCTCAATGCAAAGTAGCTGAATTAGGATGCCACTTTTGAACATAAGATTATGTTTATTAATACTTAAGTTGCACATTTATCCATAAGTTTATTTCTTTTTTAATGCAGTTGTTTAATTTCATTTCATGTTAGGCATAAATATATCAAACAAATTAGTTATTATTACAATACTTTTGTTTTTTGTACTTTTATTTCATAGGGATCCCATTTTTTTTTCTCCTAAAATTCTTCCTATTCTACATTCATTGGCGGCACCAACATTGTCAATGTACTAACAACTGATAGAAATTCCATTAGTTTTTTCATTATACAGTGATGAAAAAAAATGTCATCCTAAGTGAAATTGTTCTTGAAGATTCGGTCAAAGTAATGGAAAAGTAACATGTTCATGTTACTCAGAAAAGTAACTGCATTAGTTACAGTTTCTTTTTATAAAAGTAATAGTGTTACTGACCAATACTAGTAACAGTATTAGTTGCAATCCCTGATTTATATCAATTACTTTATGTATGGTGATGGAGAAAAAGAAGTTTTCTTTGAAAGAACTGTTTATAACTGAAAAGAATAAACTGCAACAGATTATTAATAGGTGCATTTCAACAAACACTGTAAATCAGATTTACATGAACTGTTTTTGCAATTTTGTATTGTTAAAGAAAACTTATGTGATTAGGAAAATTAAAAGTAAATCCTGGTGGGAACATCTTCCCCAACATCATATATGCTGACAACTTACGAATGACTACAAGGAGTCCTAGCTCACAGCATTTGATGAATGCTGCAAAGGAAATTGAGATTAATGTCTGGAAACAGACATTATTATTCTTTACAAAAGGTACGCAAAAGCAAAACTGTTTCACATTGTTTAAAGATTAATATTTAGATAACAATCCTCAGACTCATGGTAATTTTCGGATGTAAGTGCTGGACTCACAAAGAGAGAGAAGTTGCAGATTAATATTTTGGAAAGGAAAGTACTTCAAAACAAGTTCAGTCCAATAAATGAGAATAAGAATGAATGAAGAATGAACAGATCTTTATCCAGATAGTTTTTTGATGACAACTATTAAAATCTCATGCTTAAGATGGCTGGGTGACGCACCTAGGATGGCTGAACAACAAGATCCCAAAAATGCCTTGGAAGGGAAACCAGATGGGAGAAGGAGGAGGAGGAAACAAAAGAATGATATGGATTGAAGACATTGAGAACGTTGGTGTTAAAAGATGGAGAACAAGGACAGCTGATTGGAAGGAATGGAAAAAGATATGTAGGGCAGCTACATATGAACATATGACACATATGTAGTGTCAAGGAGTATGTAAGTAAACACAGCTTATATGTTGCTGAAGGCATACTGCTTCATTGTGATTGTTCCTTCTTAATACTGACTTTTAATCTCATTTGATTTGGTTATAACTATTTTCTGCAGAAGAATACTACAAGAGAGAGCAGTATTCTATTTAGTGTAGATCACATAAGTTCTTCAATCTCCATTGAGTAAGGAATGTTGTCCTTGATATGGAAGACAACTTCATTTTCTCAGATAACACAGGGCAGTCCCGTTACAAACATTTACTACAAATAAGTGATCAGCTTAGCATCTATGAGATTTTCTAGAAGGCTGCTTCCATTTTTAATCCCTATTTTTGATTTTCCTTTATTAATTTTTTCTTTTTTAACAAAGAATGATTAAATCATGTGTATTTCTATCTTGTATAGACATTATGAGATAAATTTCTATTCATCTATATTTCAAACAATTCTGAAGAAAGATACAAACATTGGATTATCATAGTTAAAATGAATCTCTCAATAAGCATCCATTTAACTGCTTACACTCATGAACATTTATCATATGCTACACATTTACTGGATGTCAAGTTTTGAATCATCGCCAAGTGGGAAAAACAAATTAAGAATGGCTCAAGTACATGCAACACTAGAGATGCAAGGTATCTTATGTAGTACGATTGCTGTACCAAAAAAAAAAGGATAATCTATCGTAAAGTTAACAATTTCTTTTAATTGAAAAAAGTTACAAATAGATGATACTCAATTAGGATAGAAGATAACCAAATCCACATATTCTGCAACAGATGGCAAAAGAAATGAATAAAAAGGGAAAAAAAGATTAATTGATGAAATGATGCACAGACTTTTTAACCAGAAAACAAGGGCAGATCTCTTAGGGTGGAGAAATAAGTTATCATAATAAGCAACTGAAAATTCACCTACTTTACTGAAATTAACGTCATTCATACAGAATTACATTCATATATACCCCCTTATGGAACCAGAGCTTATAAGTACAATTAGTAGAATGGATGATCATAGAGACAGCAAGTTATGAACATACTGAGAACAACTATACCCCAAATTGTTCAACTACAGATTATATTAGTTCCTTAAATTTCTGCATTCACTTTGTATTTCCCTTCTTACACAAATAAACTTAAATCTCGAAACTCCTGTCCATCTTGCAATGCTTTATTTATTACAAACTGTAATTATGAAATGTAATTCTATATTACAATCTGGAGACAAACATTTTATGGCATCGTTACCAATATCTTCCTAATACCAAAATTTTTGACACGATTGCAGAGATGCCAACCTTCAAAGATGGTTGTCAGTAGTCTAAATCTGAAAACAAGTGGTACAACCAAAACAAAAAAAAAAAAAAAAGGTCACATGGCGTCGGCAGTTATCACGTCCTCCATGTTTTATCGAAAAATCAGAATTGCAAGTTTCACAAAACACGTGGTTCGGTGAAATTTTCGATGGTCCTAGGCATGGAAACTCTTCCGTATATATCTTTCGGTAATGCTGATTTGCCACAAATCGTTTATGTCCATCTGCACTTGGCTCTTCTTTGTTCTTACGTTTGCCTGACATCTTATTTTATTTATTGTAGTCCTTCACAAATCACCACGAAATACGTAGATGATGACGCATATCACTTGTACAAAACGGAACAGGAATTGCACCGTCTGATGTTCTCCAGTGACTTAGTGCGTGGAGCAACCAAAATGAGTAACCGTCTGCGCACAGCTGAGTACACCCCGCCCCCCCGCAGCAGTGTAAGCGGTCCGATGTTATGCTTATGGTCAAAGGTCGCCATCTCGTTATTTTTTCAGGAACTATTTTCTTGAGAGTGGATCTCCGACACAAGGAAATATATATTTTTTATGTTAACAGAAGACGAAAAATAATAATTTTAAAACAGTATTTCGAATTCGTAAAATCCGTAATAATTAGTGTCGCTTCCGTATTGTCGTAGTTTATGTGAGAAAACCGTAGAAACTACGGAAAATCCGTAGTAGTTGGCATCTCTGCGATTGGATTCCAACTTTCAAACAGAAGACAAAATCTATTGCTGACTTTTACTTAAATCACATTTGGGATGAAGCCAATCAACAATGCCTTTGTTTAATAATCTCTCCAAGTAATGTCTATACCAGAGGTGGCCAACCTTTTACATTCCATGCACCAATTATTTTACACATGATTTCTGATTTGCCATACAACTCTTTCTACCACTATTCAATTCCTGTAAAAAATGTTAAAATAGATATATTTAGCATTTTTCATGCTAGATAATTTTTTATACATCTATAGATTTTTTATCTGAGAACTTATATAAATCGAGTTTTGGTTATTACTTCATGCACAAATAGGCTTATTTTTTTAATACTATGTATCACCAGAGATGCAAGGCATCATTTTTGGCACATGAGCTTGGTCTTTAATTTACTCCTGTTGTCAATAGCAAATTCTCCATCTTTGGTGCTGAAAATGTTGAAAAACAATTTCGAAATATATAAAGTACTCTATTTGCCGTGCCAGTGTGGCCGAGCGGTCTAGACAGCGGTCTGCCGTGTGGCCTATATGCTGGACACCTGGGTTCGAATTCCAGCAAGGGCATGGATGTTTCTTTCTTCTTCTGTGTTTCGTCCGTTTCTCCCCTGGAACTTACAATTTCAGGGTTATTCAGGTCGAGATGAAAATCTCGTCCCCCTTTGACTACTCTAGCCTCTTCCTGATGTTGTAGGGTTGAGTTAGCTTGTGGTCCGTAGTTGGCCAATTCGCGATCAAAAAAAAAGTACTCTATTCATACTAAAGACATCCTTTAATTGATGAACATGCATAACTTAAAAAAACAAAACAAAACATGGAAACAGCAGTAAGTAGCAACAAAAAAAAAAAAATTGAATTTAGATATTGCTTAAAATATCCCTCAGTATTCTATTACAAAATATGCAGAATTGAAGAAATTTAAAAAGATCTGAAAGCTGTCTCCATCTTCCCATCTTCTTATGGGTTGTTTGCAGGGCCCGATCTAAGGGGGGGCAAGCCGGGCAAATGTCCAGAGCAGCAAAATTGAGGGCAGTTGGTGGCTATTAAAAAAATAATTTTATGAATTTTGTAATTAATGGAGGCATAAATAATTATTCGGATATATTAATCAAATAGCCTATTAAGTAAACTATTCATTGAAAAACTGCTCATAGTGCTCATGAACCTGACGAATAAAAGACCAAAATTGAAAAATTCATTTTAAACAAATTCGACAATACAGTGTTGTCATTACTACAACACTGAATCCAAGTCAGAAACGGGGGATTACCGATATATAACCAAAAATAATACTTGCCGAGTTGCCGTTGGTAGCGTTCACAAAAAAACGGTCGGTGGTTTCATATTTCAAATTGAGGGAGGTTCTCTGTTTCCCCCATATGTATTATAAACATATGTATGTTTGTCCGCGATTTCTCAAAAACTACTGGACCGAGTGTTTGTGTTCAGACATAAGGTTTGGTGGAATCCTGACCTTTCAAAGATATACATTTCCGTGCAGCTAAATCGACTCACCCCTTCAAAGTGCACAAAAAGGCGTATATTTTTTAAATGGCTTAACCGATTTTCAAAAAACTTGTTTTTTTTGAAAGCCTAATGTTTTTACTTTACAATGACACCATTATCATTAAAATCTGTACAATATTTTCCAAATGAATGTGATCTGAACTTAAGCGTAGCAAAATGCAGTCTGAACGGAATTCACCAGTTGCGCGCCGCACTCCCCTACAAAATCCCACGTGGACCGATATTTCTTATCATTCGCTTATCAGACATTCATCTGTACACATCTCTGCAAGTTTAATTCATTGTTTTCACAAACCCATGGATACTATGCTAGAAGACGCCACACAAGTTGTTGCTTTGTTGCAAGCAGGCCACAGTCAACGAGAAGTCGCTCATCAACTAAACTTGAGCCAATCTGCTGTCTCAAGAGTATTCAGAAGGTTTCAGGAAACTGGTACCTTCACTCGGAGACCACATACTGGACGGCGCCGATCTGCAACAGGAGCTGAGACAAGTTCGTGGAGTAGCTGTTAGTCAGTGGACAGTCAGAAGACGCTTGAAGGAAGCCAACCTCACTCCAAGACGGCCTGCTAGAGACCCAAAATTGACCGTAAGTCACTGCACAGCACGACTCTAATTTGCGTGGGAACACATCAATTGGAGCATCGAGCAATGGCCTATTCACTGATGAGAGCAGAATGTGTCTCCATGGTAATGGTAGGAGAGGCCGGGTCTACCGGCGTCCAGGAGAGCGATTTTCACAGTACTGTTTTGCTGAAACAGTCTCGTACGGCGGCGGTTCCTGCATGATGTGGGCTGGCATATCTCTTGAGGGAAAAACAGATCTTGTTTTCATACCTGGTGGAGGCCGGAGGGGGAGGTCTGACTGCTCGACGATACATTGAGGACATTCTCCTGGATCATGTTGTGCCCTATGCAGGATATATCGGGGAAGACTTCATGTTGGTGCATGACAATGCCCGGTGTCATTCAGCACGAACCACTCGGCAATTCATGGAGGAGGTTGGTCTCAAGACGATGGAGTGGCCAGGCCTCAGTCCCGACATAAATCCAATTGAGCATTTGTGGGACTAGCTCAAATGGAGGGTCCGAGCCAGAAATCCGGCACCGTCTAATAAAAACGAGCTAAAGATTGCGCTGGAGGAGGAGTGGAATGGGATCCCCCAAGACTTTGTCAAAACCTTAATAGGGTCTATGAGGAACCGCATGCAAGCCGTCGTACAGGCAAGGGGATACAATACCAAGTATTGATTAATAAAAATTTCCTTGTTTTGCTTGAATTTTTTGCTGTAATTTAATTTTAAGTATCCCCAATTTTTTTCCCTAAGCATGCATTTTGCTTGCGTTTTCATTCAAAATGCATTATAAAACAAAATATTGTACAGATTTTAATGATAATGGTGTCATTGTAAAGTAAAAACATTAGGCTTTCAAAAAAAAATGTTTTTTGAAAATCGGTTAAGCAATTTAAAAAATATACGCCTTTTTGTGCGCTCTGAAGGCATGAGTCGATTTAGCTGCACTGAAGTGTATAATATACATTCAAGTACTTTGTTTTAACCAACTTATAAAAAAGAAGGCTCTCCGTTTTGAACTTGTTTTTGTGGCAAGTGAAAAACAAAAATAATTGCTTTTCGTACAAACTGAAACTGTAACAGGGGAGTTTCGTCAAAAGAATATATTTAGTAAATAGAGGTTCTCCTAACCAACCCTCGAAAATTCGTGCGTAAACCAACTCGCAAATGGAAATTAACACTCGCTAGCTAATTAACGGGGGGGGGGGGGGAAAATTTCATAATTATATATATATATATATATATATACGATATACCTATACAAGCAGCGGAACCCGCCCAATTGATAGGTGTATAAAATTTGGCTTCGCGACCTATCATTATATATACGTCCTTGTACATCACCTACGTATAAATTGACGAATGGTGATTGGTGAAGGGGTAGAGGAAACTTCCATCATGAAATACCCCTCACGGGAGTTCACATCCCGGTGAATTTGAATAGGCAGTAAATTTGAATTGGCACAGCAGCCAAGGTTTTGAGTTTAGAAAAAATCCGATTTGCGAGATGATTTTTTCCACTCGCAAATTGCAAGTTTGCAAGTGGGATTTTGGAAGGTTGCTCCTAACCCATTGTATGAATTTGAATTTCCACGAGATAACAATGGTCGAAGGTTTACTTCGAGATAGTATAAGAGAAAGCTTAATAACGGTGAAGAGATTTTGAGTAATTGGCTAGTGTATTCTGTGGCAAAAAATACGGTGGATTGTTTTTGCTGCAAAATATTTAATACAACTACAACTTCCGGTTTATCTAAAGGTGGCTACAACAATTGGAAGCATGTAGGTGATACGCTTATACAGTAGAACCTCATTATAACGGACGTCGCTTATAACGGACAGTTTTAAAAAAAATTGTCAGCCTACAATTAAGGTGAGCGAAGTGAAAGACCATTTAAATTTTGTTATTCAATATGTTGAACAATCGGCAAATAAAAATATTTTTGCATATTATGAAAATTTACGGCATTTCCGTCAGTTATGAACTGAAAAAAGCAGCAAACAAACCCAGCAGAAAATAAATTATTTTTTCAAACCAATGAATGTAAGCAATCAACATGACCTTCTTGTTCTAAAAATTAATGCAGTGTATACGTACACATCTTTTTTCAATTCAACCTACTATGTTGAAGGCTTTTTTTCTATTTGCTATATAATAAACACTTTGTATAGCTAACTATTGTACTTTCATTGATGTACACCCTGCTGCATTACACCCCTATAAGAATTATTTGTTATAAACCGGACTTTCATTAAAATGGACAACCTTCAGCCCCTATTAGTCCGTTATAATGAGGTTCTACTGTATCTCATGAGACATCACGAAACCCCGTAGAAGCTGAAAAATCTTGGTTCGAACTTTCACGTAGGCTCAAATCGTCCCATACGATAGATGCCGAATCACAGAGAATACTGTAATTAAATCAGAAGTAGAACACTGGAATGGAGTTTTGTTACATATTGCCTCAATCATCAAAATGTTGGCAAAAAGTGGCTTGGCTTTTCAAGGTACTTCTGATAATCTGTATCAATATAACAATGGTAACTTTTTAAAACTAGTAGAGTTGTTAGCCTAATTTGAACCTGTTATGCAGGAACATGTACGCAGAGTTTTGAAGAAAGAGTAGAAACAAGCAATCTACTTAAGTAAAACTATTCAGAATGAGTTTATTAATACGATATCAGACAGTATAAAAAGCCATATTCTGAAAGCTATTATGAAATCGAAATAGTATTCTATTATTTTAGATTGTACCCCGGATGCTAGCAAAACTGAGCAGATGACTCTGATAATTAGATATATTTCTATTAATCAAACCGAAGACCATCCAAGAACGTTAGAAATTGTAATAAATGAGGAATTATTCCAATCGAAAAATCTACAGATCTCTAACTAGCAGAAGTTATCTTAGAACAATTATCAGCACTTGGATTGTCTTTAGAGAAGATAAGAGGGCAAGGGTATGATAACGGATCCAATATGAAAGGTATTGAAAGTGGGATCCAAGTCAGGATAAAAAACATGAATCCACGGGCATTTTATGTTCATTGCAGTAGTCATTCTTTAAACTTAGTGGTAAACGACATGGCAAAGTCTTCACTGGAAGCTACAATTCTTTTTAATATTGTGCAAAAGATCTACGTTTTCTTTTCCTCTTCAACGTTGAGATGGTCAATTCTTTCGATGAATGTAAAAGATTTTACTCTAAAACCACTTAGTGACACGAGATGGGAAAGTCAAATCGAGGCAATAAAACCACTAAGACATCAAATAGAGCAAGTTTACGATGTTTAGTGTTTACCAAAACATAGATATGGATACACGAGACGAAGCTTCGGGTTCGTTGAATCAAATTAAACAGTTTAAATTTTTATGCTCTGTAATAATTTGGTACAAAACTTTGAATCGGATAAATCCTGTCAGGAAATTAATGCAAAGTAAAGATCTTGACTTTGTTTCTGTCATTAAATTAACAAAAAACACCAAAGTTTTCTTTGAAAACTCACGTTTAGATGAGTATTTTACTCAAGTTCTTGAAGACGCCAAAGCCTTAGTTGCTGAAATCGACAGCGAGGTGTTAGATTTTGAAAATGTGCCTAAACATCGTGTTCGATCCAAAAAGAAGCAGTTTGGTTACGAGTGTGATGATGAACCAATCATTGATCCCCGTCAAAAATATAAGATCGAAGTATTTTTTCACATTATAGATAAACTCCTTGAAGATAAGGTTTTCCCAGATTACTGAGCATAGTAAATATTTTGCTTTTTTGTATAACATATATGCCTTAAGAGAACTGCCAAAAGATGAATTGTTAGAACATTATAAGAGCCTCGATACTATTTTAACCCACGAGGATTCATCTGATGTAAATGGATTAGAACTTTCAGAGGAGTTGTCAGTCCTGTGTATGATTTTAGATAGTAATTTCTCTCCTAGAGACGTTTTAAAATTTATAAACAGATTTAAGATTTGGTCCAAATATCAGTATAGCTCTCAGAATTCTTTTGACTTTACCAGTAACAGTTGCAAGAAGCTTTTCTAAATTAAAAATAATTAAAAATGATCTACTGTCCACCCTCACACAAAAAAGATTATTTGGATTGGCTATGATTTCAATAGAACACAAGGTTTGCAACAGTATAAATTTATCAGAAATTATTAAAGATTTTGCAGAACGAAAAGTGCGAAGAAAATTATTTTAGTTACTTTAGATAGAGTTTAATATTCCCAGAAAAAAAGTGTTTTAATTTAATTTGTTTATTTGTTAAGAATGACTAATTCGCTTTGTGGCTCTACTTAATTACTATGTTTTTTTTATTTGAATTAAATTTTTTTTTAATCATTTCTTGTGTTTTTTTTTTTTTTTTTCATTCATTAAACTGCAGGGAAAATATGTCATTAACAAGTCGATGTAACAAAAGTTACATAAATATAAACCGACTTCATATAACATTTTGGTCTATATCTTTTAAACTACCGGTACTGAACCGACTTTGATGAAATTTTCACTGTTCCATAAGTTGAATGATTCATAAGTCGATAAAAAAAGAATTCTTTCAGTAGTTTCTGAGAAATTCTTGGACAAACATACATACATACACTCATGAAATTTGGTTTAGAAGCCCTAGTACACTAACATATGTGAATATTATACAATTCCAATAATATTACATACATACGGATCGAAATGATAACCTCCTTTTTTCTGAAGTCGGTTAAAAATTGCACCATCTCTGGAATAACAAGCTCATGACTTATAAAGTGTTATTGTAAAGGGCGGCAAATATTATTTTTGTCCGGAGCGGCTAAATAGCTAGATCGGGCCCTGGTTGTTTCCTCCATCTTCTCTTTGTCAGTTAACTGGATTTTTTTGCAGCAACTATAACCATGCTGTGCCAGGAAGTCAAACAACAAAATGTAAAAGGAATAGAGATTTCAAATACAGTAAAACCCCTCTCGTCCGCCACTCCGGTTGATCCAACCATGCTCGAGCCGGCCGAACTTGACCCCGACTCGTCGGTGACTCGCCACCCATCGCGCCATTGTGTTGTTTACTTGCATATACAGTGACGGTAGATGGTGAACACGCTCTTAAGAATCGCAAAACATTGAAAAAGCCTAAACTTGAACTGCTTAATAACGCAATAAATCCGTATATTTTACTGTAAATCCGTATTTTTCTGTATTTCCTGATAATCCAACCTTTTTTGCATTCCGACCATACCCCCAGTCCCAAAGGTGACGGATTAGAGGGGTTCTACTGTATAACAAATGTCAAAATATTCAGTAATAAAAGAGAGAGAGAGAGAAAAAAAAAAGACAAATGGATAAAAGTAAAGACAAAAAGTTGAAATACTACTATAGCATAGAATGGGAATGGTGTAAAAGCCACAAGCTGCAACATAAAAATATAAAAAAAAAGACTATATTAGTAAAATTAAAAAACAAACAGAGAAGTAAAAAGGAAGTAGAATGTAAGTAGAAATATCAATAATATAAATAGTAGTTCAGTACAATAAAGCACTCCATGTTTAATGGCTAAAGTTAGAAGCATAAAATTTAAAAAGAATACTACAACATAATCAGAAAGTATGAAGACAGACGAAAATAGGACAAAAGCCATAAATTTTAAGTAGATACAAGGGTCAGTCAATAAGTAATGCCTCTTATTTTTTTTTTCTCCTTTTAATTGTCAAGAAATTCAAATGCAATTACATAGCTTGAAAACCACAACATTGACGATTAATTTTTCACTTTTCAATATAATCTCCGTCTATTTCCATAGTTTTGGTCCACCTTTTAACAAGGGCATGTATTCCAGCATGGTAAAAGGCATGGTCTTGCTTCCTAAGCCATTGACGCACCGACGTTTTCACGGCCTCCTCCTCTTCAAAGTGAATCCCATGATGAGCTTCCTTTAGCAGTCCGAACAGATGGAAGTCTGATGGTGCTAGGTCAGGGCTGTATGGGGGATGAGACAAGACTTCCCATCCAATTTTCACAATCTCTTCTGTGGTGTGACGACTGGTGTGTGGTCTTGCATTGTCATGCAAAAGAAGAACATCCGCCATAGCTTTTGTTGGTCGAAATCGCTGAAGCTTTTTGAGGGATGTGACATATTGAACAGAATTTATTGTGCATCCCTGCTCCAAAAAATCAACCATAATCACACCCTCTGCATCCCAGAACACTGTTGCCATAACTTTCCCTGCTGATCGCACAGTTTTTAATTTTTTCTTCCTCGGTAAGTTTGTGTGATGCCATTCCATTGACTGCCTCTTTGATTCAGGTTCAAAAACATGAACCCACATTTCGTCTCCGGTCACAATTTTTTCAAGAAACTCCTCTCCCTCCAAATGGAAGCGCTGCAAGTAGGCTATTGTTTATCTTGTCTCTTTATTCTGGTCGGTTAACATTCTTGGTACCCAACATGAACAAACTTTTTTTGTACCTCAGTTGTCAAATAATCGTCATCACACTGCCTTTACTGAGGGAAAGAATGCGACACTATTCATCTATTGTAACCCGGCAGTCACCACGAATGATGTCATCGACTTGCTGAATGTTGTGTGGAGTCACTGCAGTTGCCGGCCTGCCGTTGCACTTTTCGTCAGCCAACGTGTTTGCGCTTCAGCTTCGTTACAGCGACGAACCCATCGTCTAACAATGCTGACATCCACTGTTGCATCACCGTACACATTTTTCAGCCTTTCATGAATGCGAATGGGCGTTTCACCTTCTGCATTCAAGAATTCAATCGCAGAACGCTGTCTAATACGAACATTGTTGTCAGCCATTTTGCAAGCGGATGCAGTGCTGCCACCTGTTGACGCAGGAAGTTGCAACTGCAGTGGATTGGAGAAGAAGGTTTGAGGAATTGTGCCAAATTCAAATTTTTCACTTAACTAACTTATTTAAGGAGAAAAAAAATAGGAGGCATTACTTATTGACTGACCTTTGTACAGCACAACAAAATACTTCCATAGGAAAACAAAATACTTACATAGTAAATGTAAACAATGAAAAGAATACAATAACAGACAGACAACAGCAAATGGACAAAAGCTCCAAGATTGAAGTAAAAAGAATAATATAAAAGAAACTCTCAAAATTAGATTATAAAAATTACCAGATACAAATTATAAAAGCAATAAGAAGGCCAGAGTTGAAGAAATTTAAAAATAGATGAAAAAGATAAAAGATCTATGTTATTTAAAAGAAAAGAAATATGCAGATATACCACATTTAAAAAGCAGATGAAAACATAGATGACGATGTTTTTCAGATTTTTTGATGAAAATTGGATGTTTTCAACTAAAATGTGACGAATGATTAAAATCATACTGTATGTACTACATCAATACATTGAGGGTTTTTCTTCAATAAGTAGAAATTAGCGAGTAGCATGGTTTGTTTAATATAAAGATGTGTGAAATCGACACCCTCCTATTGATGAAAACAAATTCTATTTTTAGAAGACAGAACAGGATTAACCTAGTGACGTTTATGAATGTCTGGGGTATAAAAGCTTGTGTAGGGTCAGGCAATGGCAAATGGATTAATCACTCAAGTTACCTGCAAAACATGTTATTAAAACTGAAGTGTTGTAAAAACATTTCATGAATGAATGTAAAAATAATTATTGTTTATTATTGTAATTCCTTATACCATATTGCTATAGTAAATTCAAATATCAACTTAGATTTTTAAGTGTCAATCCACTTATTAACTGATCTGTTTTGTTAATATTTTGTCCTACTAATTATCCTTGTTAATATATTTCTTTCTTCATTCATTCAATTTTCTTTTCATGATCATTTATATCAATGAGTTGTGGGATATAGAAAGTTTTAAAAATTTTCTTTTTTTCTACTGAATTATATCTAAACAAGCTGGTTCTTTTGTAAAATTTGTTATGAAATAACAATTTTGAAAGCTTTTTATAATACAGTCGAACTTCTCTAAGTCGAAGCTCCATTGCTCACTAAGAAAATTCAAGATATGAGCCGTTGATTTTTAAAGTGGGGCAAGTCCATTTCGTTAAAAAAACGAGTTACAGCTAATTTTCATTAGAAATTAACTTAAAATTTCTGTTTTTGATCAATTCACAATCATATTTACATTTCCGTGCAACTAAATCGACTCACCCCTTCAGAGCGCACAAAAAGGCGTATATTTTTTAAATGGCTTAGGGTAAAGTGATCAAATGTCGGCCACATACTACAAATAACCAGAAAATAAAAGATCTGATGACTTAGTTTACATAATTGAAACAAATTTTTAGATTTATTATGATTTTAATGATATAAAGAAGTATGGCATTACTAAAAATACCTATTATTAAGTTAACTACGCACTAATTACTATACCCTTACAATGTGACCAAATGTCGGCCAGGGGATGACCAAATGTTGGCCAGTTAAAACATGCGTCAGTTAAACATTGTTGTTCACAGGAATTTATTTAAAAAAACTCTCATTTTAACATTTAGAATACAAATTTATGGTAAAAATATTATGAAAATGTTTATTTTCTTCTCCCTGTTAGATTTTGGGAGTTTTCTTTCTTCTTCTTCAACTCTTATTTCTGTTGCTGTTTTTCAGCTTTCTCTTTTTCAAAGCAGCTGCTTTAAGGCTATTTTCTCTTTTTTTTATTTGTAGCTCTTCCTTTTCTTTCTTTTCTTTTACAGCTTTCAGTTTCATTTTATATACCACATCTGATGTTAATACAAAATGTTGATTGTAAGTAATTTCTTGTATTTATTGTAATCTTATTTCATCCAAGGTACGAGGGCAGATCAAAAAGTAAGTTGCACTAACTCGCCGCAAAAGTGCGCTCATATGTCATAATCTTGGGCAATGCGGAGAAAGGGAGAATAACTGCTCAGACGTCCGATAGGAAGGTTGGTGTGGTTTCCCATCTTGTTGTATATGGATAGCGGGCTAGGATCAATGGTGCGTTAACTGGATGTTCACTCCAAATTGGAGGTGCGTGCAACAACCAGATTTCTATGGGCCAAACGGATTAATTATACGGACATTCAT
>JAFIDM010074103.1:0-18542 GCA_023159025.1 Thereuonema tuberculata | reverse complement strand
TCAATTCTGTGTTTCAAAAGTTATTAGGGAACAAACATACACACACAAATTCATTTCCAAGAAAAGTAAGAAGAAAAGGCTTGGAATGCGCAATCTTCTATACAGGTCCTACTCTCATCTATCAGGAGCGGGTTAAATCAACATATCTAAAGGGATATTGATATATATGCTAATTAGACTATGGGAAGGGATTACCGATGAAAAAAAATAATTTGATCATAGTTTGGCCACCAGTGGAAATATGGCACTTTTAACATTGAGTGAAATGCAACGCTACAATAATAAGACAGTTATTCAAAGACAGTTACAGAAGGTGTTCAATAAGTTTTCCTGTTAAACATATTTACCAATTTTTCTTAAAATATGTTGATTAGAACCCGTTCCTTAAGAGCTAAGAATAGGGTAACCTTAATTACAAATATCCAGTAAAAGGTTAAACCCGCACAGGCAAAACCTCTGAATACAGGAACTTAGAATTTTAGGGATGTGTTCAAGTTATGACGTATGCGCCTAGCAAAAACGAATTTTTGGAAATAGAACCCCAAAGGAGTAAAAAGGGTGTTAAAAAATAGACTTCTCCCGAAACCCCTTAAGTTTAAAACACGAAATTTGAGATTAGTGCTGTTTATCAACATCGAAAAATTTTGCATTCGAAGAATTTTCGATAATTTCTTCTTTAAAAGTGAAAACGAGGGTGAAAACTTTCTTGAAGGAACTCGTATCTCTGAACAACTTAGCTAGAAACGTGAAATTCGGAAAAATACTCTACTTAAAAGAATGACAAAATACATTTTTTAAAAACTACATTACACTTTTTGGAAAAAAAAATACCTGAAGGGTGAAATGGAGAGGAGGTGGAAGTAAATGTCTTCTACTGACTGATATCAATGCACATCCAAAATATCTGAACCTAGGAACTTTAACTTTAAGGATGTTTTTCCTGTAGGACCTAGATGCTCAGTATGAACGAATATTTGTAAATTCAACCTCTAAGGGATAATTGCATATAAAAGATTGAAATTTAAAATGAAATGGCTTTTTTTCTAGAATTCGGAAAAATGTTTTGTGAGGGTTTATCAAAATTTTTCCCAGGGTGTGGGAAGAGAAAAAGAAGTGGAAAGTCTTCGATCTCGAAAAATTTGATATCTAGAAATATTCGGGTTATAAAATACAAATATAACTGGAAATTGTAAGATCATGTACTTTTTTCCCAATTGATAAAGATTTGAAGTGATCTCACAGGATCAATTTCTTCCTTCTCCTTATCAGGACAAATCACAGGTATTTTGATAACATTACATAAATGTTGTACGCAGTATAGTTGTAAACAAAATATATAAAATATTCACTTTATATATGTTTTTTTGGGGAGTAGGAGACATTTGCAGAAAGATAGAAAATAGAATAAAGTAAATTATCAAATGTACGACTTCTCCGCGCATGCATCACTTAGTAAGGACGTGCACACGTGGGCTCCGTAAAATTTTCCCATTCAACAGAGTCAGAGTAAGCTGAAACAATTTCATTTTCAATTATTAATAATATTTTATACCTTTTATACCTTTTATTGAAAGTTATTTAACATGGCTGACTACTTAAAGCTAAAAATTAAATGTATAAGATGTAAAAAATTAATGAAAAGGGCTGAACTAAGATGTATGGCATGTGGAATTGAGCGCGCTGGTGTGGTCGAGCGGTCTCAGGCGTCGGTCTGTCGTGAGATCAATGTGCCAGCGCCCGGGTTCAAATCCCGGTAGCGAGCATGGATGTTTCAAAAATTTCCTTTCCTGTGTTGTAGCCTCTTCTTCACTTTCTCTTCGGTCTGACGTCATTCCTTAATGGCGTCCTGGGGAAGGCCACGGGAAACCACCCTAGTATCTTTCCCTTGTAATTCTAGGGAGTCTGCTAGGGGTTCACCGTCTTGGGAACACTAGCGCTCCCTGGAGCACGGATGCTTCGGCAACGAAGCTCGCACTTCGGTGCGAACCGACCACACACACACATCTCGTGTCTTAAGGAGGGTGAATTCCCAGCTGGAAACCCCCCTCGAGGGAAACCCCCCAGAGGGAAACCCCCCTCGAAACAAAAGCAATGGAAATATGAAAGTTGCAATCGAATTACTTTAAGAAATAGAAATGATGGATTGAACCTCAAACAAAGGGAAGAAAATAATGAACAACTTAATAATGAACTCTCCCAAAAAACCCCTACCCTACAATTTAGTGAAATGGAAGATTCTCAAGTGTACAATAATGAAAGAACTAAGAAATATTAAGAAGGCAATAAACTTTGTCAATGAACAGTATGAAGAAATAATAGCTAGACTCCAGGTTTTTCAAGAAAAACAAAATGAGGTACAGTGAAACGGACACTCCCGAAAAGCGGACACCTCCCAATAGAGGACAATTTTGCAATTCCCAGTCCCTTAATATAGACGTTTCCATGTATTGACCTCCGATTAGCGGACACTCCCAATAACGGACAACATTCTACAGAAAATGAACGATCTTGTGTTGCTTTTCAAAAGTAGCAGAATCAGGCTACAGTAATACGTAGCGTCCAGAGGAAATTTTGAAATTATGGATCACGAACTCCAACGAAAACTCCAAACACATCAAAGTTCGGAAACGGAGACAAGTGCGATCGACTCTGTTGTCTTCGATTAGTTTTGTGCTGCACGAGCAAAAAACATTCCCATTAGTGGGCCATTACTGCAAGAAAAGGCGTTAGAAGCAAAGTGGACTCTGAAGGCCTTGCAAAGTTAAACGATTTAAATATTCATATTGAGAAACATGTTTTCAATGCAAAAAAGAAATGTCAAACTCTGTTAACTGATTACTTTAGTTAATAAAATTAATTTTCTAATCCGTTGTCTTACTTAAAAGAATGACAAAATTAATACTGTAATTAATTTTGTTATTATTTTAAGTAAGACTAATGGATTAGCATTCATTTAAAAAGAAAATTGTAAACAGTTTGCAATTGTTCATATTTTCTCAAAGGGCAATGTTAATTATAGAAATATAAGATTGTACGTAATTTTTCATTAAATGATATGCTATAAGCTAAAAATTGAAAAAAAGATAGTTCTCCCCAATAGCGGGCACCTCCCAGTAACGGACGAAGCTTCCGGTCCCGTGACTGTCCGCTATTCGGAGGTTTCACTGTATTAGGTATAACAAAAAGATTAGAAAATGAAAATAAATGCCAAAATGAGAAAATCCAACAACTGGAGGAAAAACTACTCAAAATGGAAACACATCAAAGGAAATTCAATTTGGAAATTGTAGGAGTACAAGAACAAGAAAATGAAAATCTAATGGAGATTCTGAACAAAATTGCTGAGGAACTTAATATACAGGACTCGAGAGAAACACTAGATGTAGTTCATAGATATGGGAGGATAAAAAACAACAAACCAAGACCAATTATTGTAAAGTTCATTAATAGAAAAGATAGAGATAACTGGCTTTTTAAATATAAGCAAAGTAAAGGCCTAAACAACAATCAGATTTTCAATGGAAATAATTTCAATAGAATCTATTTGAATGAAAATTTAACATAACACATGAAAAATCTTTTTGGATAACAAAAATGGCTGCGAAAGATAAGGAGTATAAATTTGTATGGATCAAGAATGGAAAATTATTAATAAGAAAAAATGAAAACACTAAAATAATCCAAATCCAAGATCAAAATGATGTAAATAAGATATATAAAAAAAAAAAAAAAAAAAAAAAACACACACACACACACACACACAATTGATATAAGTAATGAAAAAATTGAACTAGCAAATACAAAAATAATAGATAAAATCGATGATTGGAATCCAAATAGTAAATATAAAAATATACTACAGTAAAACCCCGTTATTACGCTCCCGCTTATAGCACTATCCCGTTCTTAACGCTCCTTTTGTACGGTCCCTGGAATTTTCTATGTAACTCTCTATAATTTTACCCTCTTATAACGCTTCAAATCCCGCTTGTAGCGCTTTTTTATATCGGAAATTTTGTATCGAAAAGAAATGTAACACTGTAACGATTCTTTTCTTTCCCTGGTAGGAGGGAATCTTCGAACTCTTTGAAGCGGAAAAATTGCAAATTCTTCATAAGTACGACGAGAATTCTACACTAAATCAGAAGGTTTTCGCAGAATCTAAGCATTCCCTGATCCAGTCTGAGAACAATAATAAAAAATAAGAATGGAATTATCAATTCAGCGAAGGATGGTTGCAAACGTAAAAAAGTAGTGTGGAAAATGTGAAGATGCCGAGGAAATTCTAATTGAATGGATTCATCAGTCCCGTGATGCATCAGTGCCATTAAATGACCCAATCATTCAAGTAAAGGCGCGTGAAATAGCGGGCAGTGCACTAAATCTGCTCCGAAAATATATTTGTATTGCTCCTAGTGGAGTATCAATTGATGTTAATAGTTTTTTGAACCGCATTGAAAATGTCGTAATTTATAACAGTAGCATACACACACGGCAAACCACAATCAAAGATTTTTTTAATAGGAAATAAGCTCACATTTGCACTATATCTATTTCAGAATCAAGTATCTTTCCTGTAAAATGGTGTCTAAATGTTTCCCCATCATATAAATCATTCCCCGTTTATAGCGCTATCCCGCTTATTACGCTTGTAGGTCACGGTCCCTTGACGAGCGTAATAACGGGGTTTTACTGTATTTTAAATGCAGTAGTTTTTTAGTATCTTGTAAACTAATTACTTAGTTAAATAACTAATTGTTTTCTCGGAGTCTTCTCTTTCAGTGTTGTTTTCGAAAATCAGTGCATGACAAGTAAATAGACAAAAAAATTCCGTTTTGTTTGTTTTTCTGTCTTTTTTTTTTTTTTTTTTTAGTGAACACGAAAAATGTACATTGTATCTCAACGTTGTCGAATAGAAGAGGGATATTGTAGACTAAAGATATTTAAAAAATACAAGTCTGAATAACCAGATCTTTTCAACGTCAAATCGTAATCCCTTACCAAATCAATGATAAAAATGCTATCTATATTATGAGTTTATCTCAACTTCGGATATTGGAAAATTATTACACTCTATATGTAGTTTCTTTGATATCCTTAGGTACTTCAATAACAATTTGGACATATTCAATTAAGAATACTGCTACTAATTTCGTACTTTTTTTTTACTCTGTTTCCCTTTCGAACAAAGAAAACGGGACAGTCATTTACAGCCATTCTGTTGTTCAGTGATTAACATCAGTGAGAGAATTCTTTAAATTCCAGTTGCATTGTAAAATTCAAAAAAAAAATAATTCTATTCTGATAGAAAATAGAATAAAAGTTTAGGAAGGGATTTTGTTATAAGTTTTCTTTTTTAAATAAAATCTGAATATTATTTTCGTTTTTATTTAAAAAAATAATGTATGATCGCTACATTTTCAAGGAAACAATTCGAATGATTTTCAGAAAATATAATAGATTTCGACTATGGAACATAGAAATGATGTCTCGAAGTGTGGTTTCCTTCTAAAAAATTAAATAGAATGTATTATTAAATAATAAGTCTTTTAGAATTATCACATTGGCTGTATTTACATACTTACGTAAGGATGGTTCTGATACCTATTTTTTTCTTGCATGAATGTTAAATACTTACTAATGTCAAAACAAAAAACAAAAAAATCCCCAAAATATTGAAGGAATTAAGTCTTTATTTTCTTAAATATTATTTCCTAAGTTCCTTTTTTCTTTTGTAAAAACGAAAAAGAAACAGGTTTAAAAACATATACATATATTCTCAAATTTTCATATCTAGGCATACAAATTACATACAATACAGTTTTTTTTCTTCTTCTAAAAAATAATTTTCGTGTTTCGATACACCTTATTTCCAGACTTACAGTAATTTAAATGTTAAGGCGGGTTATTTGAGCAGGGTACCTTACTCTTACCAGGCTTAGAAGATTTAATTAAAAATTCGAATTTAGTTTCCCTCTTTTTTTTTTTAGAAGATGAAAAAAATCCGTATTGTATGTAATTTGTAGGCTAAGATATGAAAATATGAGAATATGTGTATGTGTTTTTAAAACTGTTTGCTTTTTCGTTTTATGAAATCTCTTTCAATATTGTCTGTGATCGTCTTTTTACTCTAGTTTTAAAAATTATATTGATTCGATCACATTTAATTAATGGAATGACAATATCTGTTTTTTTTTTAAAAGCGAAAATTGCACAAATTCCGGCTCATATCCCAAAGGAAGTTCACATAAAAATTATTTCAAACAGAGTTTATAAAATGTAAAACAAAACGAGAAATGTCACATCTACGATGACGTATTACCATCAATGCTTCTCCCTATAGTTGTAGCGAAAGCATACCAATATTAATATTAAAAGATTTTTTTCCATTATTTGTTGTTCAGAACCTTGTGAAAAACTGGTACCAGGTAGCCACAAGTGATACAGTGATTTCACTCACAGTAATTCGCGATATGTAGGCCTATGTGATTTTTGTGTTTTAGTCATGGAGATTTTTTTTTTTTTAACTATATGTTATTTGATAAGGCTCTACAAGTGTGCGGAAAATCTGAAAAAGATGACATTCCCATTCGACTTGTTTTTATTATTTCTGCACTGTAACAGTATGCATTTATGCATAGATTCTGTCGTGGCTGTGGGATTCAGTATCCATGGGTGTTGAATCGAGTGACTGCTGAAAGGCGAAATTAGAATCAAGTAAATTGTCGGTTGCAATAAACAATTTACTTGATTGTAATTTCGTCTTTCAGCAGTCACTCGATTCAATAAATGGTTGCAATAAAGTTCAACAATTTAAAGTCTTTTAAATTAGAAAAATCATAGAGAGACTGTTATTTTCAAAAAGTAAAAAATGTAAAACAAAAATATTCAATAATTGACTATGATCCAAAAATAATATATCTCATATTACCAAATAAAAAAACAGTTCATTGATTATGTAAACAATTCAATGTCGTGCATAAAAAGTTCAGTCTTTACTTAGAGTTGACTTCTTTTGTATTTCACTAGCACTGAAATAGAGATATCGGATTTACAGTTTATCCTGTTTCTATTCTGCAAGCGGCTTACAAGATGACGTAATGTATTCTTCCGCCAGAAATAACACAAGGTGTCAGTATCAATATTTTGCCTTGATAATGGAAGTTAGCTGAATTCAAGACAATAACTATTATTAAAAAATGTTAAGGAGGGGGTGGGGGGTATCTAAAATTTAATCTTACTTTTTTTTTAATCTCTAGATAATTTTTTAACAATTTTTTTGAAGCTTTTTATAAAATATCAAAATTATGAACACAAACAGAAGTAAAATTATAATTTTCCATCAAGGCAGAATATTTTTTTTTTGTGTCATCCATTATTTGTACAGATATATTTTGTACAGATATAACAAAATCACTTTGTGGGATAATTCATTCCAAATTCGGGACGCGGGACTTGCAATTCTAAATCGGGACTTTCCCAGCCTTATCGGGACGGTTAATTACCCTAGTATTAAACAGTGGCGTAACTAAAGGACGCAAAACCCCGCAATGCCACCCTCCAACCTCCCAGCCAGCTAAAACTTTGCTTTCTATCATCAACAGAAAAGAAAACAATCAATACCTGTGTTATTTTAAGGTGCATGTTAGAGAAATGTATATATATTAAAAACTACCAAAAAGACCTGTCCAAGGCCAGTCAAAAATTAACGTGAGGAGCCTCATTTAAAAATGATTGGCCTGCTTTCTTGATGCTAAACTCTAGATTAAATGAAAGTCAAGAAACTTTATTTTCCGGGCTTTCATCTTAGAAAAATTCTTCTTTTACTTTGTCTCAGGTACACATTTTATAATATATAACATTCCAGTAATACAATAGCCAAGTTTGAAGCACATTTTTGAATAATAGGAGAATTTAAATAATTTTCAATGTAGAAAAAATCAATTTTGTTGTTACTATACAAACTACCATGATCAATAGTATTCGTAAAACTACGCTAGTATTTGGAAATGAACTAATTCAATTATTAGTAATTATATAATATAAAAGGTCTGAAGGGTTTGCCGTCATTTCAGTGCTCATATTAATCCTTCCCGGGGAATCACAGATACTTCCTATAACATAATTGAGCGCAGCTCGGCTGGCTGGAATTCCCACATCAAAGTAGGTAGCAATAAGTAGATCGTGTTGTACATTTTGATCGGTAAAAGTTGAAATAAGAGTAAGCTCTATTGTTTTAAAAAGAGGCCTTTTTAAGAAAAGTTATCTTTTATTCAACAGAAAGTAAGAAACATTGTATTTATATTATTGCATTTTAGCAGCAAAGTAGCTGATCCATTTGGGAAGTCCGAGAGGAGAATTCCCGCCGGGGCACCAGACGAGAAGGGAATACAGATATGGCTTACTATGTTAATAAATTTATTGACGATGACATTAAAAGATACATAATCATATCTGAACAGTGCAAACCAAAAAGATCTTTTAAAAAGGATCCTTTACAAAATAACCCCCCATTTCTCAGAAACATATTTGTGCGTGTAAATATGGCAGAATTAAAAGAGATTGACTTTGCTATTCTCAAATTCTTGACGTTTGTTATGAGTGACATTTATAAAGGATTTCAAATAAAAATTAAAAAAAACATTTAACCATTTGCACAATATTTCCGTAGTACCAATCATAATTTAAATCTCGTTACAAACGATGCCGTATCAGGATCGAAAGAAATTACTATTTCTTTTTATTGTTCTGCAAGAAATTTATATTTTTTTTTGTGAACAGTACCAATCGCTGGGATTTTTTCATCAAAATTTACTGGAGTCCCACAAATAACTTTTAAAAAATTAAAACCTTGAGATGGTCATCAAGAATAAATTCTTGAAAAGCAGAGAAAGTTCCGTATTTAGACATTATACAATGTTTAACAAAAATTTCTTTAAAAGCTCTAAAAAGAAAGAACAAATGAAAACAATTCAAATTATTAAAAAAATGTCAAATTTGTTTTTGTTTTTATTTGCATTATTCTTTACACCATGTAATAGTTAATGATGTAAACTGTTTCATAAATGTTATAAAAGAAGATTTTCAGGAAGTAACATAGGCTTTAAACAAACTTAGAGTTGATTTAAATGTATATAGAGCTAAGTATTATTTTTTTTTTAAACAGAGACCACAGAAATAAGCAAAAAGTAGAATAACCAAATTTTAAAGACAAACGTAAAATTAAAATAAAGCGCCAATGGGAAGAATTATCTGAAAGTTACCAATTTGAATCCGCAGAAATAAATGTTTGAAAGTTAACGTTTATTATATAATATATTTATTATGTAGTTTTTTAGATACAGTATATTTAGGGTGACCAGACGTCCCGGATTGCGTGGAACAGTCCCGGTTTTTAGTGCAGTGTCCCGGATTCTGAAATTAGTCCCGGAATTCGTAAATAATTTAGAAAGTCGTTTTTTTTCCGTTGTTGAAAGCAGTTTTCCGGTTTTTTTTTGGTTGTGAAAATTGTCTGTCCTGGATTGACGTCGGAAAAATCTGGTAAATAAATAAGAGATTTGATGTTATGTTCAAATTTTCCAAATTACTTAATTTTTTAATTCCAAAAAAATTTGATTGAATATTTAGAAGATGATTTACTAAAATCAGATGAAAATTTACAAAATTACTATTTCAGTGATATTTATCAGAAACTTTTCCTTAGCAAATACTAAACGTAGTTTCGTTTATAAAAAATGATATCAAGAAAGATACTACAATAAAAGAACTTGCAAATTTGCGTTTACTAAAAAATATTCTCCATGGAAAGTGATTTTTCTGAAGTGATAACAGCAGTATTACTTTTATAAACTTTATCTGTTACTGTAGCTTTCGCAGAACGAACTTTTAGCAAGTTAAAACTAATAAAAACTCATGGAAGAAAGAAAAAATTTGATTTTTTCTAAGTATTTTTTTGACCAATATCTTTTAATTTATTTTTTTTTAATTTGTACTAGACTTTCAAATAAACAATAGTTGAAATGAGGAATAAGACAAAGATATTTTTCACTTGAAAAATCGTAAAAATTATAATATTTATAAAAACCAAACCAAATTGAATATATTCTACAGTACAATCTTGATAATCCGACATTTGCCAATCCGATCCATTTGGTAGTCCGACAAGCTCACGAAGGCATATTTCAACTTAATATTACAATATTTAGCTTCAGAGTGACTTAGAACTCGAAATTATCTTTTAAATAAAAAAGAATCATCAAAATCGGTTAAGTATTCACTTCAGTAAGTGAGTGAACAAATAGCAGGAATTATTTTAAATTTGTATATACTATAAAACAACGTCATAATATCTTCATAATGTAGTTTTTTATAATTTACTGAGGGTAAATATGGTAAATAATGTGTACAACATTTAAATTTTTTTATTTTTCCTTCTGATCATGGGTTATTTAGCATTGTTTTAAAGGCACCGTAATCTTTGGTATTCTGACAACCTGTTGGTCCCATATCTGTCGGATTATCAAGACAGTATCAGTACAGTACAAGATTGTCAGTACAGTATATTTTTCTCTATTTTACATTTGTTTTTCCTGATTCTTGCTGAAAATATTGTTGAAGGATAGTTAATTGTAATTACAAATATTTATATTATTGGATAACTGTAATTATATTATAGATTAAAATATTAATAGAAAAACAGTAAAAAAAGAAAATAATTAGAAATACAAAAAGGAAAAAAAAAAAAGAAATATGCGAACAATATTTCGGTTTGACAACAAAAATAGGGAAGTTTCACAAATACATGTTCACATGAACTTTTTCGACAAATTTGGAATTTTTTATTATTTTAATGTGGAAAAGGATTTCCAAGTTGTTGTTTTTTATAAATTCTAATTAATATAGTATTGGGAAATCATGTAACACCTTTGTTCGGTTTTACATTCCCTATTAAAATGAATAATATGTAGCAGAGTTGTATGGGTTATTCCAATCTAACGAACACACACACAGACACATTTAAGGACATTCAACGATTTATTGAAAAAATGAATATATTTCTAATACTTTGACTAATAACACTATTATTAATCTTCATTTCATTACTCAATAATACTTCTAGTATTCATAATGATTTAATATGTCTATTGTTAATAGTTCAATCCATAATTAACAGTTCCATAGCAATGGTTATATGACACCGTATGTGATAATCCATGGTTAATTTCACCTTATGATCTATACATATTTATTGATGAATAACACTAGCCTGCGAAAAAAAAAAATTTTTCTCCGGCAAAAGGTTGAAGAGCTGATTTACCCTAATTTAGGTGTGCTGAGTTCAAATATGTAAACCGTTTTTGCCTATCACGTACAGTTTTTTTGCTATTTGAAATCCAAATTTTACACATTGCTGTAATTTCGATAGAAAACACCATAATAGAGAATATATGTAATTTTAATGGGACATGATCAAATTGCATCGAATATACAAAAAAGTAACATGTTCATTGCTAGAATGTATGAATCTCACTTCAAGAACACAATTGTTTGCTGCACTTTGATGTGAATGAACGCTGTGTTGATTTGCGTTTGTGTTCCTCAGTAGTGACAGAGGTACCGAAAGCAGGGACTACTTCTATCAAAACTCTTCACGTACTGCTTCATAATTCCCAATTTAATATGTAAAGGGGGCAATAACACACTTTGAGGATCAATTAATGGACGATTTACAATGTTGTTTTCTCCAGTCACGAACTGTTTCCTCTTGGGCCACTCAGACACTAACTAGTGACGATCCCTGTCCCGAGAGTCCCACTCACACAGAAAACACGGAACTTTGTATATCCTCCTTGCTGCCCTAATATGATACCGCACACTTTTAAATCACAGCACAGTAACCATCTGTGTTCATTGTATAGTTCAGTTTCTGCAACACCATAGATAAATTGTGATAGTTTTCACGAAGAGATGTTGAATGGGCGACTGGCACTGAAGCAAGTTTATTTCCATTGTGCAGAAGAACACCTTTGAGACTTCTTTTACTGGCATCAATAAATAGACACCAGTCCTTTGCTTGGTAAATAGTTCCAAGACGACGAATTAAGCCAGGATATCACAGCAAAACACAAGTTCGTCTTCGTGAACAAAAAACTGCCGGAATTCTTCCTCCCGATTTCTGTAACAATATGAATTTGTCCCAGGAAGTAAAAGATTTCTCTCTTTAAATCTTGATCCTAAAAGTTCTCTCTTTTCTTTTGTGAGGCCTAGGTCACGCACCAAATCATTTTGTCACACTGATTATAAAGATGTCGAGTTTAATCCTCAACATCCGGTAGAAAGGTATCATCATCACCATCCTCCACACTTGAAGATGACGAAGACACACTCTCTGGTAACTTTTGGTGGTTTTGGGACAGGAATATCGGGTCCATGTGGTACGGGGGGTTATGGCAGATGGAAGGCAGGGATACACAATGTGCTTTTTGTTTTTCATATTGAATCCGGACACTTTACATACACAAAAATAACAGTCATCAAAGTGATTTGTTTGTTTCCGCCAAACCATTGGGATTCCGAATGGCATTGATGGCAACAACCTTTTGTACCATTGCCGCAGGTTTTCTACACACGTTTCACACACAATATGGGGAGCGAAATTCTTGTCCTGATCACCTAACTTCATGTTAAAATATCCCAAGTACAGGCTTTTTATAAATGGAGTTATATTTCGCTTCTGGCCTTTACTTGTATATTGGTCATATATATAACAGAAAGAGTTGGGATTGTTCACACATTTTCGCCTCCCAACATCTCTGCCACTTGCCATTTTAACACAAACTACCTCAGTTATTCACTCAATCGACTTCAAGTGCACGTTGAAACATATAGACAAAGGCAGGCAAACGTTCTCAGACTCTCCTCTCAGACTACGGAGGAACGCGATCTTCGCGTTTTTACCTTGTCTGACACTGCGCATGCGCGAACTACAACTGTTCTATTTGTTGTTCCGGTAATCCTGTATGAGTACCTACTTCCCTCCAAAACACAGCTCATACAATATTTTCTCTCAGACATGTCCGTACCTGCATTCCATACAATCAAGCCAAACCTCATTTACAATAACGAAGCTCAATTAGCATACACATGAGACGGATTTATGACAAATCTGTACGTGATACGAAACAATTGGTATTTTTTTTTACATAAGGACACTAAATGTAACGTATATCACATACAAATACTTTTGCCGGAAAATCTTCGCAGGCCAGTGTAATCAATAAATAACATCATGATAATAAAGTTAATTCAAATTCAAACTTAATATTTCGTCGATGCACTAGTTCTCAATGATATTTCATTAGTTTAAAATAGTCACTTTAATAATACGGAACTTCACTTAAGAAATTCAATACTTTTCTCAAATAGAAGAATAGTTTAATTCTGAGTCACTAAATCAAATATCAATAACTGTTTATCTTGATGATTCGATTTATATTTAGTTAAAGTTAATCACACTGTTGTCTTGAGAATAATAAATATTTATCCCTCCATCACTTCGTCGAATTTCGTCATATCAAAGAACAATTAGTTTCTCAGTTCAGCTTTCAGAAAAATAATCTTTTCTCTTTAATAGTAACGTTCTTTAATTATGGAATCCCCGCTCTGATCATTGATTCTTCATTCACGGGAATAATAAAGAAAATCTACTTACAAGTTCTTGATGATTTTCGAATTTCCGTAATGGCGGTTTACCCTATTCGAATTTCGCACCATTGAAGAATCGGCATCCATTTGTCGAATTTAGCATCAATGAAGAATTGACGTTCTTTGTAGCCTTCTTCCATGATGCACACTAAAACACATGGACTGGCAAGATTTACATTCGCTTAAGTCATCCTCAGTTTATTGAAAAACTTTTCGGCAGAGACACATCGCCGGTCACGCCGCTCGCTGCCATTTTTTTTATTCGTGTGGAATAAACTTGCGCACATTTAGAAAATAACTTTAGCAGAGCGTTTAAATAAAATAGCAGATGAAGTTAAACGAATAGGTGTAGGTGGATGTAAAATTGTTTTATTTCAAATCCTATCCTAGTAAGAAATACTGTCAATTAAAGGTAATGGTTCAATGAGCATAAACAAGTAAACTAGAATTAAGTGCTTTTAATTCTTTGATTAAATGCTATATTTAGTTACACATATTATTTCTTCTTCCTAGAAATGGTATATTACTCTTTTACAATTAACATAGTTGCTTCAGCTTAAAGTCTCTCTTAAATCGATAAGTCTTTCACTGTATGTGAATCAATCGTTAAATGTTCTTTGTAAAACTTGGTAAATCTGCATCCACGAAGATAAACGTCTTTACTTCACTTTAATAGTTGAATTATCTACTTGTGTCATCTTGATACCTTTAACTATGGTTACGCTGTTCGTGAATTAATGCAAATGTGTTCTGTGTATCAACAAGAAAAATATGACTTACTTGCAGACTTCAATGCGATGTTTAATTATATCCTTACTTCGTATAAATAAACATTGGCTCTCGGTATTGGAAATAAACTTTGGAATATTTCGTATCACTTTCAAAATGGCATCGTTCCAGTTGCTGCACATCGAATGAGATTACGTCACTACTTATACGCTGAAACAGAGCATACAATATGATTAATAAATTATATCACTAAATCCTTCTCATTAATCATAGTTTAAATCGACACTTAATGTTTCACACATTCGATATAAAACCTGTCTCCAAAATACTTGTTTAGAGAATTGCATTTCGCTTAAATATCGCCATCTTTATATTCCAATGACTTCTGCATTTTTCCTTGCTGCTTCTCCTTGGTTCTCTCGCAGAATCCAACAGTCCAATCACGTGTCAACTATATAATGCACGGAGCAATTGTTTCCGATGACTTCTGGTGATTGTTTCTTTACAATAGCAGTGCTTCAATTGTTTCCATTGTAAGTCAAAAATCTGTTTGAAGAAAATGTTCTATAATTTCATTTCATGACGGGGATTGCACTGTGGTTTGGTAGTAACCCTTTCTTGATTTTAACCACAATACTCCCTTTCAATCTTCGACTTGAAAATCGGAATTAACTTTTCTTCTTGGAGTGTAAGCATGAGCGTGTATATACTATAAGCTGGCTCGGTTGACTTGCATGACCTTTAAGTGCTTGATCAAATCTTGAAGTCTAGTCTTATTCACAACCTTTGTCAATAAATCAGCGGGATTATCCTGGCTGCTTACATACTTTAGTAGAATTTCACCCTGTTCTACGTAGTCCTTGATGATGTAGAACTTTAAATCAATATGCTTGCTTGTGGTGGTTTCAAACTTATTTTCGATCATCCGGATCGTTGGTTGATTGTCGCAATAGAGAATACTTGTTCGACTTGAAAGATCTTCGAACTTCAATTCGGACAGTGTTTTCTTGCAACTTACAATGTCTCGAGCGCATTCGTAACAGGAAATAAGCTCGCTTTCTTGACTGGAGTGGGCAATCAAACTTTGCTTTTTACTTCTCCATGATATAAGGTTGTTGCCTAGAAATATGGTGTTCCCTGATGTTGACTTGCCGTCTGATCGGTCGTTGAAGCTAGCGTCAGAATATGCATAAAGCAAATTCTGCCCCTTGGTGAATATCATCTGCATGTCTTCAGTGGCATGTAGGTAACGTAGCATTCGTTTGACATTTCTCATGTCAAATTCAGTTGGGGAATTTAACTTCTCCGAACAACGGTTGACTGAATAAGTAATATCCGGTCTACTGTTGGAACTTATGTAGATAAGACTTCCTACGATGCTTCTATACAGCAAATGCTCTTGTTTTCCTAGTTTTTCACTTTCATCCATTTCATGACTTCCTTTGTTAGATATTTCTATTAACGGTGTGCTCATTGGCACATGAGTAATGAGTCTGAGGTCATACTTGTGGTCAGTTGTGTTTCGGTTCACTTCGAGAAACTCACTCCCACGCTTGTTCTCATTTACGTATACATTTCTTGTTTCAACTATTTTCCTGTCATCTGTATCGTAGATTATGTATCCTCTGGTTGCATTGGAGTAACCTAGGAAGATACCCTTATGAACCTTCGACTCGAACTTGTTCCTAACTTGAACTTTTGGTAATTTCAGGTAAGCTGCACTACCAAATCTTCTTAAGTGTTTAACGCTTGGGGGTGCTTGGTTGTTGTACCACCGAGTTAAAGGGATGTCAAAATCTATGCTCTGATGCGGCAGGCGATTCAAAATGTAATTCGCGCACTTTACAGCATGAGTCCAATATGTCACGGGAAGCTTGGCGTCCGTGAGAATAGTCCTTGCCATCTCGACTAAAGATCTATTGAATCTTTCGGCAATACCGTTTTGTTGTGGCTGGTACGCCGACGAATGCTGGAACTTAATTCCTTTATCCTCTAACAAATTCATAACGTCTTTGTTGATGTATTCTTTACCCTGGTCAGATAGTATGTGTTTGATCTTATTTTCACTAGACCGTTCTGCATAGGCTAAAGAAGTCTTGATATGGTCCACTACAACATCTTTACTTTCAATTATATCAATGAAGCTCCGCCTGGTGTAGTCGTCGATAAATGTCAATATGTATGCTTTCTTTCCGTTGTGTGACTGCATCGGCCCGCATAAGTCAGTATAAACGAATTCCAATGGTTTAGATGATCTTACTTTATTCAATCTCTTGTGGCTGATGTTAGGCATCTTACCGTGTTGCCAACCTTCACAAAATGAGTCTTTCTTGTCTACGGGGATCTTGATTCCTTCTACTCCTTTGAGTAAGTTCTTGGATTGAATCATCTTCATCCTTACAGAAGAAATGTGGCCGAGTCTAGCATGCCATAGGTGATATTTATCGTGTCTCTGTTCATTGAAGTAACTCTTCACCGGTTCTTTTACAGGTGTACAATCCACTTTGTACAAGTTATTCACCTTTTTACCTACTAAAATGGTTCTGTTGCTTGGATCCTTGACAACGTATCTGTTCTTGTTGATGTACTGTTTGCATCCGTGTCTATCAAGTTCTCCAGCGGATATTAAATTAACAGCTATTTTGGGTACAAAGTACGTGTTTGTCAGCCTCACTACTAGGTGTTTGTTTTGTGACGTCTTTACTCTCAATGGAACTATGCCGGCTCCTAAAGCTTGGATGGATTCCTCAGAAGCTCCGTATACTTTCGTAACATTGCGGAATTCCTGGTAACTGCTAAAAGAGTCTTTGTCATTACATATGTTATGACTACTAGCGCTATCGATGTACCACGATGTCCTTTTCTTTGTTTCGACTTCACCTCCGTACATGGTGACGATACCAGAGAAGTTCTTCTTTTTGTCGTCCTTAACTACGTCATCTTCTGTCTTCTTACTTTTGCGTTTTGGCTTCTTGCGACAGAATCTGGCGATGTGGCCTATCTTACCACAATTATAACAGCGTCGACAATCCTCGTCTCGATTAGGGGTTTTCTTAGACTTAGTATCAGCTACAGCTTTATAACTTTGACTATTGCACACAGCGTCATCTGACCTTTTGTGGCTTCTGCTATCTTCAGTAGTATCATCTGATTTTATGTTGCTGTGTCTGCGTTTGTACTCTTGCATCACGCAATCAATTACCATCTCCGAGTTGTAATTACTGTGTTTCTGCATTGTCATAATATTTTGTGCACAAGCGTCATAATTATTCGGCAAACCAGACAAGATAAGCCAACTAACTTCATGGTCAGGCATCACACCTCCCTTTGTTGTGATTTCCCCTGCTAGGAGTTTTATTTTGAGTATTGTATCTGGCAAATTTGTGTCGTCTTTCATTTTACTCATAGTAAATAAATCTCGTTTGAGGTCTGTCACTTTGAGATAATCGATGATATTAAACTTTGCATCGATCTCATTTAGTAGCTGGTGTGGATCACTCACTTCTTGTAATAACATGCGATACTTCTCTTCAAGAGATTCGTGAATTAAACCAACTGCCTTCTGGGCTTTATTTAAGAGTTTGTATTTAATGGGCTTATCTTCCATTTCTTTTAATTCTTTCAGCGGAGTGTTTGCCACATCCCAAAGACCGTCTTTTTGCAACTGGGTGCGGATATGCATTTTCCAACTTGCATAATTTACGCCACTGAATTTTAGAATGTAACTTGCCATGATAACTGCAATAATCTAGCAATTGAACTATTGTACCTTTTATTGGTTCAGTTGAATGCAAAACTGGATCTTTATCCAAACATAGTTTGCACAACTTGAATCTTTGCCAAGAGTTCGTAACTGTCTTTGTGGCACGTGTATTTCAAAACATCTAGTACGACGCTGTAATTCTATTCGTAGCAGCTTACGACTTGTTGCTTTATTTGTAACTTGCGGCTCGCTATTTTACTCGTGACTCGCACAGTCCGAAACGTTCCTAGGGTCTATAACCATAGATGTGCCTAACTTCCGCGGTCCGAAGCGTTCCTAGGGTTTATGACCATAGATGTGTCTAACTTGCGCGGTTCGAAGCGTTCCTGGGCCCCATAACCATAAA
>JAFIDM010074101.1:0-18547 GCA_023159025.1 Thereuonema tuberculata | reverse complement strand
TTAGCTATTAGAATGTATAGGAAACTACTAGATATAGACGTTAGCAAGAAGTCATTAGCGCCATCTAGTGTTTCAGAGGCAAAAAGACCTATATTCGAACATTTTTGGCCCCCAAAAAGTGGTCCTTCGAGGTCGATTCCGCATCTAAGATTTATTTCATTTTATAAACACAATCTAATGATTCATTCTGCAAAGTTTCATTAAAATCTGCGATTATAAGGTTGGAGAGGTTCCCTTGTTAGTAAACAACTTGATAACACTCTTTGACCTTTGATTCTTTTATTACCATAAAGCGATTTACACGAACAAAAATACCGTAAAGAGCGAAAGGGGGGAGATAAGTTCCGAAATCGAAATACAAAGTCATTTTACATTTTCGTAATGATACGGCTCTGCAGCATACAGTCAACTCTCGATAACTCGTACTAAAAAGGGCGAGGATCTGTCCGAGTTACGAAGTCCGTCTTATCGAGGGGAAATATATTTGTGCCTAAAGTACAAATGTATAGTTCTTTGATTGTAATTTTAAAAAATTTTCTCTAATATTTATGGCAGACTAAATAAATTATAGATTCGTAAATGCAACTATATCATTTTTTTGTTTTTGTAAATAACCGTTATTGTAACTATTTATATGTAAGTATTTTTAGAAATCATTTATTTGTATTTTTATAGAAATTTTTTATCTGTATTTTATTAATTTTAATCGCGAACCGTTATTTATTTTAAAACAGTCGTTTTCTATTTCCTAATTACTGATGATCTGTATATTTTTAAATTATTTTCCGTTGGAACCGTTGAATCAGTTAATTAATTTAAATTCGTTATATTTTTATCCAGCCATTCTGTATATTTTTAATGAATCTTCCAATCAAATTCTTCAATGTAAATACTATAAAAAAACAAAACAATGTTTTTCGTTTAATAAATTAATTCATTTCAGTTCCAGAACTTGACTCGTTTTTCCATCTGAACGACTCTCCAACAAACACCATTACAATATTGTTACACTTAATACATTGTTTAAGTCTACAGACTTATCTATTTTTAAATATATTTTTATGTAGAAATTCGAAGCTCCTTAGTATCTCTGTAAGTATGTATTTAATATTCCTTGATTAAGTTTTCTTAAGCTACGCGAACACCATCCGATTTTGCACCAACTTAGTTGGCCAACTTCCGATTTTGTCAGGCTAGAACACCATCCAACTCGCAAATGAAGTCGCCGCGATAGCAGCAATCCCATAATTCAATGCGTTTCCCCCAGCAGCTGTGGAAAATCAGAAAAAAATCGAGGTTTTGAACCTCTCTGATAAATTCTGCCGCATACAATTACTGCATTTCAGTATAAACTTTATTTATGAGTGAAAGAAACTCGCAATACTCTTATATTCATGGTGTATCCGCTTGTCGTCGATTCGAAGAGGTGATAATCGTTTATGGACGCTATTTCTTTCATGGGCGTGACGTCATGACTGACATGTTTCATCGCTGCCCTGTGATTGGTAATTCCGACCAACTTTCCCGAGTTGGCCGACTCGAGTTGGTTGTGCAGCACCAACTAAAATCGTTGGCAAGTCACTGAAAAACGTGCTCAAAGTCGGCTCTAGCGACTCGAAAACTGAAAGTCGGCCGACTAAGTTGGTGCAAAATCGGATGGTGTTCGCGGGACTTTAAGACTTGATTTTATGATGCAGATGTTTTTCTAAAGATTGAAATTTTCTATTCTATTTTTGTATACCAAGTTACTTCATATTTTAACATTATTAAAATCGTTATGGTAACTCCATTTCATTCATTTCTTTTAAGTATTTCATAATTGTCACTGGACTTTCAGTCTTTCTCTCCATCTGTCCATATTTCCGTGGGATAGTACAATAGACCTCTGGTCGCAGTGCTTGGCTTCTGCCACCCACCTTCACTACATACATACATACATAAAGAATCTACCGTATGAAACGAACCGAAAATTTTGTTTAACGATATTATTGAGTTATTTTTGCTTAATTTAAATAACTGCGTTATTGTTCAGGGTTGACCACACTTATTTAGAACTAAGGTATTGTTAGTCGGTTCAATTGTCTTTGTTGCACGCTGTGCGTGTTTGCTATCTCGAGAAAATAATCTTTTAAAAAAGGCTTGTACTGAAGCCACGATAGCATTTTTAATTTTAATTTTCTTTTTTTTATCGCCTTACCGAAGGCGTTATTTTTCCTTCCCAAATTCATGAAATAAGGAAGAAAAATTATGATAAATATTTTTTTTTTTAAGTTTAGTCCTATCCGACAGTTGTTTTTCATTCCTTATTAATTCATTTAAAGTCCATCATGGGCTAGTATTAATTTCCAATCTAACCTACCCTTGCATAAGTTCTAGAAATGCAACATTTTCAGTGAGACGAATCTTCAACGATTAACAGAGGATCAACCACTTTAAGGATGGACAGAGAGATCAGCGGCCAAGGATGGGACGAAACCGCTCCATTCGATGGGTATCCGGCGACACTATCAATGGGAGTATTCGATTGATCAGCGACACTTTTGGTATGTAGATGATTTTCCTTAAGATCAAGAGGTTCTGATAGTCTACTTAATTCCATCCAGGACTTTTATTTGACTTTACGTTTTATTATGTTCTTCTAATATAACAGAAGAATTAGACGATTTATATATGAAGATCTAGTGAGAAAGAGAAAAGTACTTATAGGTTCTAATTGACTTTTAATTATGCCATCTGAACTGAAATTTATTTGAAAGCTAATATTATAGAAGCAAAACAAGTATTATTTCAAATCCTGTCCTGAGAATCTATCAGGCGCAAAGGAATTTGAATACAAAAAATAACCAAGGTAAACCCAACCTGATTTATTTAAACATACAAATAACAAAAAAAGAGCATTTCATCTAGTGAGTGGGTTTGGCTGATTGAGTCCGTAAAAAGGACGAAACGGGCCGTCCCAAATTCTCACCGATGAATGCTCAGATATTTTTTATTTCTGTGCCAATTTCTATTAATTTCAGGCACGTTATTTCATTGCTTAAATAAATAAGGTTGGGTTTACCTTGGTTGTTTTTTGTATTCAAATTCCTTTGCGCCTGGTAGATTTTCAGGACAGAATTTGAAATTATACTTGTTTTGTTTCTATTATTAAATGTGTTTTCTTTTAAAGGGAAGCCACAGCCGGAAGTGAGTGTGGATACCCTTATTACTTTTAAAGATAATATTATGAGATGTGTAATTACGGATTACATTAGCAGATTATTTGTAAAGAACATTGTGGCGGGGTATTAAATTTGGACTTAAGTTTCTTGTTCAGGATCCTAGGATTGCTTAGGGTTTAAGAATAATGTTAAGTTAGTGTTAGTCGGATAGGATATTTTATTTAAATTTTTTCCCTTCCCCCTCTATCTGATTCTCAAACTGCTTATCAAGTTATTGTTAAATTAAGATATTAACAAGTCTTACGTTATTTTTGTTCGCTGTCTGTTATATAGGAAAGGATTAACTTTGGATTAATAAATTTATCTTAATTTTGATTTAATACAACTGAATTGTTGTTTTTAATTTTCCACTGCGTGTATATTTATTTAATATCTCTGCATTTTCACCCAAAACAATTGTTTTTCTTCCCCTCAGCGTCTTACGAAAAGATTCACGATTAATCTAGAAATTAATTGAATAAGTAGTAGACGCTACATGTATCAAAGTCTAAAAATAAATTGTTTTTTTCTAAAATATTTAATATATTGACAGATTGTTACATTAGTGAACTTAAAATTGCATAATTCTCTTCAGATTATTACAGTTTCCAAAGCAGGCCGAGGTCTCACTTTGCCACTCACATTTTTATTCTCTGTTTGTCAATTTGTTTATTTCTCTCTTTATGAGCATCACGCTTAAACGGTTGGGCAGATATAGTAGCTTATGGTCCTACTTAATATAGGTCCATTTGTTTAGGTCTCCATCACTTATATCCCTCAAAACTGACCCTTCGCTTAAACATGGGTTTCTTTAAAATTACTACGATACTTATGGTCCAACTTAAAATATGAGCACGATTATTTAATCAATCAATAAAATAAAATCTTCCGGCCTCTTCCCAGTCTGATTGACATGAAACTGATTCCCTAGTTCTGTAAATCTCGCCTCCACTTTACTAAGCGTTTATCTTGCAATTGGTTTTGTATTTATAATGTCACTTCAAATTTCTTTTGAATTCATTTTACAAATGCTTATTCTGTATTTCGTAATATAACTTTAATTTGTTAAGATGTAAATAATCATTTACTGTAAGAATATCAAATGAATCGGAATTTGAGGGAGAATCCTCAGTCTTCTATCTGTTCGGAGATACAAGTAAAGCTCATCCACTGAAAAAATGGAGAGTTTCTGAGAAGTTAATAGTTTACTTACGACTTAGTTCGGAAAATAGGAGACTTAGAATTGATAATTTCCTTAGTAGTATTTTCCTCCTCAATGAATTGTATAAACAGAGTATTATTTAGTAAGGAATACAGGAAACAAAACTTTTTGATCACGTAATGCAGTATTATAATTACTTGGAGTGAATGTGGGTGGCAGGAAAGTCAAGCACTGCGACCTGAAAGATTTATTGTGTCAACCCACGGAAATAAGGTCAGACGGAGAGAAAGTATGGTGGGGGACTCGCAGGGGACACGGGAGAACCCCGAGAAAATATGCCCAGCGCGGATCGTCCACCATCACGAAACCCACATAAGAACCGAACCTCGGAACTCAAGAGGTGAGAGGCCAGTGTCTTAGCGACAACGCCAACCGCGCGGCCCACAAAATGAAAGTATATTCTGGTATAAATAAACTTTACGTGAATTCACAATACTAAGTTAAACTTAATAGCTGTTGTTTAACAAGTTCTTAGTATTAAATAAATAAGATGTTCTTCCTGTTATTCTTAATAAATATTCGAATACGGTTCTATTTCTAAGAAACTACTTCATTTCTTGGAGTTACGATTAAAATATCACTATCATCAAATTCTCAATAATTCTTCTGTGGAATTATTCTGAATGCATTATCTCATAAATAGACACAATATCTTCTATTTGTAAAATGCAGCACAATATCTAAATAGGAATGATTCTACTTACAAATCGTTGTTCCAAACATAAAATCAGTCAGAGGAATTCACATAACGACGTATAATTTCCAGCTTAAATTATTCCATCTTTCTGTAGCTTTCTTCTAAATATATATCTTATTTTACTTAAACTCGGCATCGTTTATCGATGAATTCTTTACGTATCCTTATAGAATTTTTAATTGCAACATAAATCGGATGAAGACTTGTTATCCAACTTTTCGTTTCAAAGCTGTTCCAACACTGTCGTTATTCAAACGCAAAAAGAAGTTCTTCACACTTCCACACTGTTTATTTGTCACATCACAAATGCACTATTGTTTCTGATACTTCTCACTTTAATTGTTGATCAACAAACTAATAACATAACTATATTATATATATTTAATAGCATATAACTTTTGTTATCTGATCTTTCTTCTTTTCCTTTGTCGACAACTTTCTGTTTTAAAGATTTATAATATTTATTTGAAGAGGAAATATAACATCACTTGTTCGTAAGTTTGCTTTTGCTTAATATATTTCCACAGTTTCCTACAAAATTAATTGTTTGTCACGGACTTTTCACGCAATAACTGCAAAACTTTATTAACTGGGAAGAATTCATTTAAACTAATTGCTGAGATTCTAAAATGAAGACGATTGTGTTGACTTCTTGAAAGATATAATAAATTCATAAACAGAAAACGTAAAACATTTGTAAAAATAAGTTTAACGTGCTTGTGAATAACGTTTTATTTACTATGATATATAAATAATTTGTCTTTCATTAAAAGAAATCTATAATCTATTTTATAATCTTATTTGCTTTAATGTCTCGTTTGATAGAAAAATTTAAACTGAAATTCAAAACATCATATTTCGTTGTTACAGGTTATTGCACTTACTATCTTACAATAAGTAATTATATTTCACAATTTTAGTGTCAATCAATAAGTAAAATTTGTTTAAGAATATAAGAAAAAAAACTTTTAAATCGTTGACTGTAAACTAAATCGTTAACAATTTAACGATAGAATAATCTTCTTTTTTGATATGAAAACACAGGTTTATTAAAAATTAAATTTTGTGCTCAAAATTGTCTTTTAATTACAGATTAAAGGTGTTCAATTAAAAATCTCTGGGCCAAAAAAAAACTCAAATACATAGAACATTAGTGCAATTTCATGCTATTGTTGATTACTGATTGCCATGGCTACTGACTCTTGCGTCGCTCTATATATTTATTACTGACTACGATTACATATCACCATAACTAAGTTGAGAACTACCTATTTTTATTGATGATACATAGATTTTCGCAAACTTGTCAATTACTGTGGATTCTAATAAAATATGTTCAATAGAGAATAAATAAAGTTTTTCTAAATTAACTTTAATTGGTTTGCTAGTTATTTAGAAAACAAAAAGGTTTTGGATTTTGTACATAAACATTTATAGGATTCAAATCAATTATCAGTATTTGGATATTAAAGTATCTGCAGGATATTTACTCTCGCATTAATGAGTTATTGTAAATAAGGTTTTTATTTTAGGATTTAACAATATAATGGGAACTAATTAAAATGAGTAATAATATTTTGAAATTTAAATAGTGAACTAATTACAGTTGGAAAGAAAGTTAATCTCGTAAAGAAAGTTAATCTCGTAAAGAAATGATTATAAAGCTTAATCATGCCTGGAAGCCCACGTGACAAAAGTTAATATGAATAAAACAAATCGATTAAAAAGTAAAATTGATATTTAAAAGATAAAGCTTACTACAATAATAATATGTGATAGCCCAAGAAATAAGGAATTACAACAATACAGAACATACCATTATTTTACTTCAAGAACAGTTTTCAAAGATTACTTTTCAGTAATAACTGACACTGAGATATCTAGAATGATTAATCCATTAATTATTGCCATTCTCCTTTGGTAATCTTTTTATGATCTGTATTTTAATTCTTAATTATCTCGAAATTAAATGTTCTTAATCAAAAAACAGTCGTGGTTCACTTAAGCTGGATGTAAGTGAAGAACCTTTCAGGGGAGGCCGATCTTAAAGGTTGGGGGCAGGGAAATGTCAATGAACAGAAATTTAAGAAATGACTGCAAAAACAAAAAATCACAGTAAATAGGTCTTTGGTTTTATTAAAAAAAAAAAAAAAACTTTTTCATCGGTGATTACGGAAGGTGCTCGCGATGCATGTAAAATTGGGAGCCGCTGCCCGTCACAAATTCAAGAGGTGGAGACCAAGGTAATTATTGTTTCCGAGTGAGTAAAAATCTGAAGCAGTGCCTTCAAATTAAATCTATCCGCTGATTTCACTGCAAATAAAAGTCTTTGCCTGTCAAGTCTTGAAACAAATATTTCATACTACCAATTGGTTATGTAGGAAATTAAAATACTATAATTTATTTCATACTAGTTTCAAACTTAATATCATAGTAGCTAGCAGTGACGTATCATCGGGCGGGGTAAGGGGGCTGCAACCTCCTCCTCCCTCTCCCCCAACCCAAAAATAAAGAGAGAAAAAGAAAGAAGAAAGAAAAAACGAGAAGAAAACCTTTAGTAAAGATCTGATGAGTCTGTATCTTATTATTCTGGAAAATGATTTTCGAAACAATTTATTTTTAAATAGGTCCACATCTGAATGGATTCTTTACAAACATCCTTAGCTCTACCCAAACCTTAATCTTGGGTGTGCCACTGTTAGTTAGTGTTAAACTACATCTGAACATTAGTAACGTCCTAAACTGTCTATTTTTTTTTTACCTCTCTTTTCTCATTTCTACCTTTCTATATTGTTATCGTCCTACCCTTTGTGCTTATGAGACTGAGATGTAATTACATACATTGACTGATCTTTGATTAAACATATCTTAATTTAAAAATAAAAGATGAAAGATTCTGCAAAGTAATTTCAGAGGATTCTAAAAGCATATCAAATTCATGACTTTAACAAACAGACATTGGGGATAAGGGTTGTCATCATTATCTAAGAAAGGAAGAAAAAAACAGCTGAAGAGATGTGGCAATTACCATTCCATCAATATTTCAAAGCAAAGATTAAAATAAAAACAACATTTATCAGTATTTTGAGATTTGATGCAGAAATCAGCAGAAATCGATGAAAAATATTGTTGACAAACGCATCATTAAAATCGAAGCAAAATAACTGATGATTTCGATATTAAGCTAATTAAAAATAAATAGGTCTTTCAATTATTCAAGCTAATGTATGTTTAAGCAACTTAAATAAACAACTTCAATGAAATAATGATTGGTTCATTATTGATAACCGAAATTAATAGTAAATAGGAATTCAAGATATGTTGCTCAAGCGGTTGGATACGGATATAGTTAAATACATTTATTTACTCCAAGTTCTATATAACAGAATACTTGCCTTTTGTTGTGATTTAGATTAGGATTTCGTGCTTAGGCTCGGCCATAATTTTGGAGTTTGTGTTGAAGATTTGGTATAAACAATATCTGAATTGACATGGATATCTGGTATTTTACAATGTTTGCAGTTCTGTGATGATTGTAGAGTAAGAATATTCATTTTTAATCTGATGTCTAATAGGAATGTGAATCTCATCAATTCAGTCAGTCTGCATGTGGGTATGTATATCTCCTAATAACTTTGGAACTGCTGAATCGATCTTCAAACTTGGTATGAATATTCGAGGACAAGGGACAATCTAACTTTTATACTTTAAATGTTTTGCAAAATATCGGAAATTTTGAACGAGTTAAAAAGTCCCATAGAAATGCATTGGAATCTAAACAAGGGATTTCTTCCCTATTTCTAGTAACATCTCATTGTCTTAAACAATAAATATTTAATCTTTAATCCGTTGCGCATGGTTTGACACGATTAAAATTAATCCGATTAAAATTAATCCATATATATAAAATTAATCCACGATTAAAATTAATCCATAATTCAAGTTTGTAAAAATATGGATTTAATTCTTTTTTATCAGAAAATGGAAAAACCTTACTGTTTGTATTTAATAGGTATCATAATACAGTTTAATAATAAATGAAGGAATTCCATTTATGTCGATTTTACGTTTTTTAAAAAAGAAAAAAAGATACCGGTAATTTTAAGTATTAACTTGTTAAAGAAAGTAGGCTTTAAGTTCTTTCAAACTTTTTGTTTTGATGGGTTATGGTTTTACTTACGAAAAATTACTCTTCTTGACAGTGTGAAAACGCTAGTTTAGTGTCTAATACTAGTAAATAGAGTTGAGAAGGAAAACTTTTTTAAGAGCAGGATATAATTAGCAGTATTAAAACTTGAAGATTTTTCATTGAATATTAAAGCAGCTGAACGATGCACAAAATGAATACAACGAATTCCACGTTTTCCAATATGTTTGAGTAGTTTGAAGCCCAACTCGATTTCTATCATAAATTTTTCTTTATCGAAATTTATCAGCAAATAAATCACTTAAACCAGACCATTAATTGACGGTAAATCTTACTCTCACTACATGAAAAAAGAAATCGTTTCAGACTAAGTTATTTGCCAGTTTTTAGTGTGCCTAGTTATTAAGCCATAGTTGTTTTGTTTTTTTTTTCTCTTCTAAGAAAATTCCTCTTCTAAGATATCTCAATGGATGACTAGAAAATTATGCAATCTTAATATTTTTCTCTTTCATTAACAAGAATACATCATCACTCGAATTGCAACATTAAATAATATTTACAATACGAATGATGTATTCTTTTTAATAAAAAATAAAGAGAGAAGAGGTAAGAAGGAAATTTGGAAATTATATTTCTCTTTCATGTTTCAATTTGTGTACTTTAAAAAATACCCATATTTTAACCATGTGGGTCCTTTGTCTTATTTTATTTATTTTTCTTAAATGCCTTTTGTGCCTTTATTTAATGATTTTAATACAGTAGAGTCCCAATTATCCGAGTTAATGTGGACCAAGACTAACTCGAATAACCGAAAAAGTCGGTTAAAGCGAAAATCGTAAATAAAATAAATCGTGTAGGTTTAAATGTATATTTTAACAAATACAAACGTTATTCAGATACACTCGGTTGAATAGCGGAAACTCGGATAATCGGGGCTCGGATAATCGCTGTTTTACTGTAGTTCAGAATTCTGTAAGAAAGCCGACTGTCAGAAATTGGCCGAGCATTTCTGATACATAGAAGGCATTGTTATTTGTAGTGGGAGACAGTTTCATTCTATTGATTCGGAATTGCAAAAACAAACAAACAAAAAAAAAACAAAAGATAAGAAATTAAAATTTGTTTATTGTTTTTAACTGATTTCTTTCCAAATTCTAAATTCTAATCTATACAATAATACAGAATCTGGTTTTCCTTGGTGATTGTTGGATTATTTGCCAAAAGCGTTGTAATAAAAACACGCACTTTCAATACACTGAGATTTCGAAGTTATAGATGAGTCTTCAACTTCTTTTCTTGTTTATTCCACCACGCAAATTAAGTTTAATTCAATTAATTTTAATTAAATAAAAAATATCAAATTAAATAAATAGAAAGCACAAGTATAAGTGCACGAGTGAATAGAAATTATTTAAACTTTGTTCAACTAAATCCAAATGTCTGAACAAAAATAAGCCTAATAACCCACATTCCAGTTTCGATATTTAGAAAATTTTAAAGAAATTTTCTTTTCACCAATTATTAAATCTAGAAGATAAAAATAAAAACGACGTTCAATTAATGTCTAGCAACAAATTGCTATTTAAACTATTTCTTCACACAGCCTTTGCTATTTTATTCATTTTGGATTTTTCGGAAAGCGAGAAAAACATCTTTTCAGAACTGATAACAAGGTTTTCTTGGAAGAACGGATATGAAACATTATCATTAAGATAATACTATCGAAATAAATAGATAAGTAGCAAATACTAAGAGTAACTTAGAAATGAACATTACATGGAAGAAGAAGAAGCCTTTTGAGTCAAACATCTTTTGTAGGAAGCTTAAAAATTATGACATAATAAAATTGTTTTCACAATTGTGTCCTGAACAATCATTTAAAAAGTTTTATTTTTAAAATAATATTTAATGTTCATAATAAACTATTTAGGCCACCACAGAAACATTTATACATATTAAAAATTTACAAACGGTTTTAAAAATGCTCAGCGTTTGGTTTTCGAGTAAAAAGATTATTATTATTATTATTATTAATATTATTATACAGGACACTACAAAACAATGTGTATCACAGCTGCCAGTTCTTTAGCTGGTGTTGGCCTTCAAACGCATCGAATTCTTCCCAAGAATCTAGGATGTCGTAATGTATCGGCGCAAAATATGTGCTGATCCAAGCAGTGCGGCTTTTTGGAGTTGACCGATGGAGATTTTGTCAATATTTAGATCTTGTAAGTGCTTACCAAGGTTTTTGGTATAGCACCCAGTGTACCGATAACCACTGGAACCACCACTGCCGGCTTGTGCCATAATCGTTGAACCTCAATTTTTAGGTCTTGATACCGTGTGATTTTTTCTAGTTCTTTTTCTTCCACTCTACTATCACCAGGTATGGCTATATCAATTAGCCATATCTGTTTCTTTTCTATCACTGTCAAATCTGGCGTATTGTGTGCTAAGATCTTATCCGTTTGAATTCTGAAATCCCACAGTATTTTCACGATATCATTTTCAGTCACATTGTTTACTGTATGTTCCCACCAGTTGTTTGTTGTTGCAATGTGATAATTTTTGCAGATATTCCAAATATTATTATTATTATTATTATTATAAATAGATTATTATTTTTACTCGAAAACGAAACACAGGACGTTTTGAAAAACATTTGTAAATTTTTAATATGTATAAATGTGTTTTTTAGTTATATTTGTGTGGTGGCCTAAATAGCTTATTATGAGTTTTATTTTTTTCTCTAAAAAACTATTACTTTAAATTTTTTGTATGACCTCATTATGTTCTTCTAAAAGCAATTGAATAAACACGAAGGAACACTTCTTACTACTTCATACCAACATCATTTTTCAAAGGCAATAAGTGTGTGGTCACAATTCTGCATTTATTTCACTAACTAATTTCACATTCTTCGAAATTTACGGGAAGTGTTCGTAGGTACCATATAATTAGATTGTGGGTTCTGAACTTTCGAGAAGCGGCTTATACCTCAAAGGAACACCTCGAGGATAAACACCGACTTCAGAGAATGTCATAAAAGTATTCAAAGTCAATTCCTAACCGAATAATGAGGAATTTCCTCTTTACACAGCAATAATTTCCCAAATAACCAAGGCACGCGATCTGAGATACACTTATTAAGAAATGTTTATTAAAAATTGACAAAACTGAGGTAGTATAGTAGCAATTTATCTTCTAATTTTTAAACAAAATATTAGTTTTGTATCTGTATTTTACAACAGCCAGATTGCTCCATGTAGCCATTACAGTTCGTAGTCGAACTTGAAATAAGGTAAAAGCCATCAGCAGTCATTATGTAATATTTTAAATATGTAATATTTTAAATATGGAATATTTTAAATATGGAATATTTTGTTTTGTTTTCTTCAAATCATCTTCAGTTCTTTATTAATTTTCAATAACATATAATGTTAATAGGGATGGACGGGACCCGATATTTCGGGAAATTTTCGGAAAAATTACAATCCCGTTTATCGGGCGGGATTTGCTTTACTTCGGGATTTCTTCGGGACGGGATTTTGCGATTTAAATTCAACAAAAGGCTTAATAATGCTGGTATTATTAATCCTGGCAACTGAAGACTACAATAAATCAATGAGAAATACTCTGGACTATTTATTTTCCTTCTACCTCCCAATATTACAACAACAACAAAGTGTTTTCGTCATGGCGTTAGCGATCGACCGGCGAAACCAATAAACAACAGACGACGGCCTTCGTGATTTCGACTAGCGACAGACATAAAAATGTTTTTGTTTGTTATTATTATTGTCATCCATATCAAGTTTCAAAACCCGAACAACTATTTCCCATTTACTGAAGGAAGGACAATCCCGTCCCGATCCCGTCCCGTCCCGTTCCGTCCCGACCTAAAAATCCAATCCCGTCCATCCATCCTTCAGAGATCCTCCAGAGATCTTTAAGGATAATGTTACTGAGCTTTTTCTTTACAATATTTCTCAATGATTGTAACTGAGAAAAAGCAAAATTTTTAAGTGATAAATGTGATTATCAATTTTGTATGATAAGAAAAAACATTGAGAATTTCCAAAAACATGAAATCGCACGAAATGAAAAATATATAGAAATCTCGTTCATAACTAATAATTCTTTTTCTCCATATTCACCAGACGCTTACTTGATAAAACACGTGATATTGAAATTCCATTTTTAGGTGGGCTGATCATAGTTGAGATGTCAAAAATATAGCCGACCACCTATCTAAAACAAAGATATGTTGATGACATTCTGATTATTTGGTTTGATACCATTAGACAATTCAATATATTTTTTTGAAAATTTAAATAAAAGTAATAATGACCTAAAATTTATAAAAGAGTTAGAAACAAATGGAGAGTTTAAGTTTTTAGATATCAAATTGGTAAAAAATTAAAAAAAATGTCATAGAGCATTACCAAAAAGATTTCCAAAGTGATCACATTGTAAATTATTATTCAGGTCACAAAACTCATATCAAGAAGAATATTATAGAAAATTATATAAGAAGATTAGTTAGCAACACTAGTTAGGAAGATGTGTACAAAGAAAAAATAAATGATATGACTATTCTTCTAAAGAAAAATAACTATCCAGAAAAGTTTATAAAAGACCTAATTAGATCTTACAATATGTTCAAAATTAAAGAAATAAATACATTTGAAATAGGGTTTTCATCCCCTATCTTAATGAAAATAGTTTATTGTTACAAAAATTATGTAAATCATTCAACATTAATGATGGCTTTAAATATAAAAATAAAATTAAAAATTTACTTTGTATGAAAATCAATCATCATGAAAATCAAAATGAAATGGGTTTGGTATATAAAATTGATTGCGGGAATTCTTACATAGGCGAGACAAAAAGGACCCTAACGAAACGGGTTTCTAAGCACGGAAGAACCCTAAAAAATAAAAATTTGGAAATTTCCGACATAGCTTACCATTGTTTACAAAAAGGTCATGTTATGGATATAAATGTAAAAATTCTGTATAAAGAAACTCAATTAAAATTGAGAAAAATTTTAGAAAGTTGCATCATGAAAAATTCTAAAACTAAAAACTTCAATAGATACGAAGGAGCATTCATAGATCCTAATATTATTATGCTAATTAAGGATTATATAAGTTTTGATGTAAAAAAAAATAGCAACTTTTGAAGTTTTAAATTATTAATAATACATTTGATTAATCAATTAGTAATTATTGTTAAATTTTTATTAATACAATTAACATTTATTTGCGTTAATTTACTATTGTAACAACAATTGAATTTGTTGATGTTTCATGCTTTTGAATTTTGTTTTGTTATTCTACCCGTTTTTGTTTGTTAATTTATTCTAATTTTTTGCTTCATGGCTTGATAAAGGGAATGTGTACAATTCCTGAAAATTTGTCTTCAGTATTTAATAAACCTTTTAAATACTAGTGTGATGTGTTGAAGAGTTTTCATATTTGTCAACATATTTGAGATGGAAAAGAAAGAAGATCATTAAAGAATTTGGAAAAAGATTTTATTTCAGCAACCTGTTACTGTTGATCTTAATGTTTGCTTTGTGTGAACAATATTATTGTTATATTAATAACTTGCAAACCTGTGATCATGTGATCGTGGATAATTTTCTCACCATCCGTGACCGCGACGCTTTCTCACAACCCGCGAGCTCGTCTCGTGGACCTCATGTTTGATCGTAAGTCACTTGACTGCCAGTTGACCCGTTAACATATCTGAAATATTCGGAAATTTGGTTTGTTTTGTTTTACAAAATCTGATAAAGGAAACCACCTGGTCATCATGATCAAAGTGGATTATGTAAGATAATTAAATGAACTTGCAGAAGATGGACACTATAGTGAAATTAATGAGGAAATTACCTGTAAGTTGTATAATAAATTTAAAAAAATTACTAAAACACTAGATGATAATAAAATTATTAATTTTCAAGAAAAAGAAGAAATCCTCAAAGTATCCTGCATTCCACCAACTTTAGAAGGAAAGATAAAGATCCACAAAGAAAATTTACCTCTGCGACCGTTAATTAATGCGTATTGCTTTCCGACCCAAAATTTGGCTAGGAAAATAAATTTTTGAATGAGGAATTTTAAGATGCCCAACGAAAAAGTTATTACAAAAAACTCAAAAGATTTAATGTATAAATTAGAAAATTTCAATAATTCCAATAAAAAAAATTTTCATCTGACAGCGTTTGGAAAACATGTACAATAATGTACAATAATTAATGAAACTTTATCTATTTTGGACAAACATGTTTTTAATAATAAGGAATGTTTATTAAAACATAACTTAGATGAAAAACTTTTAAGGGAAATTGTAGAATTTGTGACTTATAATACATATTTTAAACATGGTAAAAAAATATTAAGCAAATAAAGGGGTTCCCAATGGGTTCCCCAATTTCTGATTCTTTGTATAATTTATATTTAAATTATTTTGAGAACAATTCGTTACTTAAACAGCAAAACAAACCAAATTTCGAATACTTCAGATATGTTGATGACATTCTGATTATTTGGTTTGGTACCATTAGGCAACTCAATATATTTTTTTGAAAATTTAAATAAAAGTAATAATGATCTAAAATTTAAAAAAGAGTTAGAAACAAACGGAGAGTTAAAGTTTTTAGATATCAAATTGGTAAAAAAATAAAAAAAAAAATTGTCTTGTAGCATTACAAAAAGGATTTCCAAAGTAATTCTAAATTATTATTTAAATTATTATCATTATTTAAATTACTATTCAGGTCACAAAACTCATATCAAGAAGAATATTACAGAGAATTATATAAGAAGATTAGATAGCAACACCAGTTAGGAAGATATGTACAAAGAAAAAATAAATGACATGACTATTCTTCTAAAGAAAAATAACTATCCAGATAAGTTTATTAAAGACCAAATTAGATTTTACAATATGTTCAAAATTAAAGAAATAAATACATTTGAAAGTAGGGTTTTCATCCCCTATCTTAATGAAAATCGTTTATCGTTATAAAATATATATATATATATATATTTCTGAAAATGCAGATAATTAGGAACGCCTTGTATTCTGAGAATTAAACATGTTTTGATTGAGAATGCGCAGTCTTTTTATTCCACTTTAATTTTTTTCTTTGTTTGTCCATTTGTTTGTTGTTACGCCCATCACGCTAAAACGACTAGACGGAGTTCCCTAAAATTTGATAAATATCTTATTAATGATCACACTTCATTCATACGCATATTAATCTCCACTCCTATCATCCTTTAAAAATGATTCCCTCACTCAAACGTCTGGCTGATTTCTTTGCAATTTGGTGGAATGTTTATTTACGATCCAACATAAAATATAAACTCCATTATTTCCGTTTCTATTTCCTCAAAATGGTCCCCGCCCTCCTAGCTCTGCTTTCTGACTCCGATTAGACCATGGATCGCTGTTTGTCTACCTTTAATTAATTGAAAAAAACACATATTGGGCAACAATTTGGCCTCTAGGAATGATCTACATTCAGTTTTCGTTAGTATGGTTGTCTATTAGAATGAAAGCTTTCGTCTGCAGCTGAATAGAATAATGAATGGGTGAGCTGAAAAAGGTACACATTCCACAAATGTAAACTTTTCGATAACTAAAAAAAAACTGTTTTTTAAGAAAACTAATTTTTTTTCAAAAAAATTTCCCATTATCGATTTATACCTTTAAGTGAAGTGAATTCATTGTGCTTTGTAAATATGTATATATATAAATTTTTATAGCATAAAACTATGAAAATATATCTCAGTTTAGTTTGTCAATTTTGTGGAATATGTACCTTTTTCAACTCACTCATTCAATTAGTTTCAGTAATTTACCTTTCTTCAGGATCTTCTTATATATTATAATCACTGTTCCAGCTTTTCGATTATTTTAGTAAATTGATTAGATGCATTAACAAAGAAAAATCCTATTCATTTATTAATTTCTATCAATAGTAATTAATATCAATATCTGCAATTATAAATTAATACTAGTCAAGAATCAATAAAAATAGGATTTCATTAATTAATCGATAATCCAGAGTTTCAAATGGCTTACAGCATAATTCTAGTCTCCATTCATTATTGTCCTCACTGAAGATAGTTAATAATCGTGAAACTGCGATATCAATTGTAATCCGTTGTCTTTTATTGCTTTGTATGGTATTTTATTCTAATTTTGAGAATTCACTTTGAGTCCATTCACCTGTACTTTTGTAAAAAATACGAAACATAGCTCACAACTATGAAATGTCAATAATCAAACATAATTTAATTAAAATTAAAACTGTAATAATTAGCATGTCTTTAGGCTGTTTTCTAATTAATTCATTCGAAATCATATATATTATTGCTTATTATTGGATTTTCTAGCATTTCAGTAGAATATTAATTATATAATATAAATATTATTAATATTGCTATATGAAAACAAAATTTTATCCTATTTCTCATTTGTGACATTTTAGTGCATTGATTCTCAACATCAAGCAATTGAATAAACAGTAGTTTAAGATTAAGAATACATCTTATTAATCTGAAAATTTAATAGATTTAATAGATTTTAAAAAAGATTAAAAGGAAAGTTAGTGCCTGAAGTCTACAGAACAAAAGAATTTATTCAACAAAACTTGGATTTTCAATTTATTAGGAGAACAACTAAGAAGGTAGAAGTCAATGGAAAAGGTGACTAAATTTCTGAATAAGTTCCTTTATTAACTGTATGCTTGACGTACGAACTTGCAAACTTAATATAATTTACGACGAAAAATTGTTGATCTTTTATAGACTTAGATACAAATTTAGAAAGCTAATAAAAGAGAAATATTATCAAGAATATTTAGTGTATGAATGAACATTAAAATGTAAGTACCAGACATTTATTGGTAAACTACATACTGAACAAAAATACATGTATCAAATTACTGACACTTAATAATTAATGTATATAAAACGTACCACTGTCCTAGTGTTCTAAGGCTGTGGTGCAATGTGTGAGGCACCAGTCCAGTTGCGGACAGGACGATGGGTACAACACGTACTCGGTCCTGCCTCCACTTCTTCTACAGCTCGTGTGCTAAGTCAGTGTACTTATTGATCTTGTCTGCGTAAGGTTTCTGCATGTTCTTGCGAATAGACACTGCAATATCAATATTGACCAAGCAATTCAACCAATTCAAAAGCAGAATAACCATCTTCTACAAAAATTTATGAGGTACTTTTCCATTATCCGGACGC
>JAFIDM010074100.1:6836-18547 GCA_023159025.1 Thereuonema tuberculata | reverse complement strand
TATTTAAATACAGAAATTGAATATGTATCCTGGACCCAATGTAGCCACTTCCTCAGAGTTGTCCAGGTGCAAAATGGGTTTAGACATACTAAGTGAATTCAATACGAGCATCCTTGAAATTACAATTGACCCTTTGAATTAAAACTGACTTAAATAAATGAAATCTGAGCTCTAACTAATACTAGTTGTCCCTGTTAACAAGTTAAGCCTTTGAGTATCAAATTGTCACGTTGTTTTATATTTGTGGGAAAGCTGTGAATTGATTTTATTCATAAATGCCCTTAAACAATGTCAGGGTCTGAATTTCCTGTTTTTCCGCAAGTTTCGACACCATTTATTTTACAAATCGCTCGTTACTTTCTGCAAATGTTGCGTTTCTCTTTTCACAGTGTAAGAATCGATTAAAAAATTTTAAAATTATGTATCACGTGTGTCAGCTATTGCTTCATGATCATTACAATAAACATATGATGACATTTCAGAAACATAGTGACCTTCAAATTACATTTTTACTTTATATTAAATTTAAATAAACACAATTTTCATCAGAGGTTTTTGAAAAATGTTTAAACTATCAAAAAGTATTTGTTTGTTTTTCAATTACATCACCAATTCAAATTTTATCGCCTTAAATTAAGCGAAAGCTCGATACAAAAAATGGTAAATTAAAAATTTCTGTAAAATATCAGATGTTAAGAAATGAGTGAGAAAATACAAAGAAAGTTTTCTGTGCTCCTTCATAGAAAGACTAACAAACTTCATTTTAAGTTAACAGAAATTATCAGAAGGTTTTTTTTGGTTCAGGCTATTTCCGGTTTAGGAGACGATTAGACTAAATCTCGCGTGTAATTACTGAATCAATTATTTTGAGAACGAATATGATATCCATTGTGGCCACTTATCAGAGTTGTGCAAAATGGGGTCTAGATTTACTAAATGAACTTAATGCAAGGTGCATTTGAAATTGTTCTTGATCTTTAAATTACAACGACTTTGAATAAAGAAGTTATTGCGTCAATCTATAGCAGTGTCTCTTCTAAATTCTGTGTAGGTGTTTGATAGATTGAAATTGATTTTGTTTTTATGAAAAAAAAATGAATTGAGTTCTTCTACTTCCGTTGATACACTAATTTTTTGCATTTAAAAATTCTGTAATGATTCAGTATTTTATAATGATTTAGTAAAACCTCAAGTATTTTCAAGATAAAATTATCTTAAAAATTAAATCGTATTTTGTTAAAAACATAAAGCATAAAACATTTTATTTTTCTTTGAAATGGATTTGAATAGAATTAACAGAAATTCATTTCAATAAATAACATATAACATCTTCCAAAATATATTTTAAAAACAATATTTATTTAAACAAATTTTCGGAAATTTTTCATTTTTCCTTTTTTAAGTTAGTTCCAACAATAAATTAAATATCGAGATGTAACCTCGGGATTTAATTTACTTTTAGAAATAACTTGAAAAAGGAAAACGAAAAATTTCCGAAAATTTGTTTAAATAAATATATTTTTTAAAATATATTTTTGATGAAGAGGTTATATGTTATTTATTGAAATGCAAATAAGTAGGAAGGAGAATAGAAGAAAATATGGACTTAAAAAAATTATTTCTATAAAAATAAATGCTTCAAAACAAATTTATTTTTGAAAACGAACAACATCCAATGAATCTGCATGATGTTTAGAAAGTCTTAAAGGAAAACGTTTTTTATTATGATTATTGATAGCACGTAAAAAAGAATTAATCTCAAATAATTTTTAAAATACAATTTTTATTTTTTTAAAAATTAGGCCTAACTATTGCACTAATAATAAATATCTTAAACACAAATCATTATTTTACGATTATTTTTAGCATTTAGGTGTTCGACAAGTTTTTGGAAATATCGAGTACTACCTCGACAACTTCCAAAAAATTGCCTGTTTGTGAATTTTAATTTAATTAATTACAGAATATTTTGAAAATTAAAAACAAGAAAATAGAAATCCTAGATGCTTCACAAGTTCATATTTAAATTTTCAGAAGTTTAGGTTTATTGGTAAAATAAATATATAAAAGAAATAAAAGGTTTGCAGTCGCCTGAATTGCTTGAGTCCCTTTAATGAGCTGCTTCGATTGTTGGAGAGTTTGAAAACACATTTCAAAATAATACTTTTTTACAAATCACTTGAGCAAACACGTTGACTGTGGTTGTGTTAGAGGAATCACTGACCCTTGGCGGAATTTAGGGATTTTTTTTAAATTCTCTTCCTGATTGGATCCTAGGGTCCACCCAGCCTCTATACAGTTGGTTCCGGGTTTACAGGCGGACGAGCGTTGGGCTGACCACTGGATCTCATTTGGATCCTCAGTCAATGAAACGTCAGTCAATGAAACAATTATTAAAAGATTCAATATCTATAATATGATGAAAATAGAGGATAAGAGAGAGAGAAATATTGTGACAACCAGCAGGGCGTTACAAACTGCTTTATGTTTTTAACAAAATACGAATTAATTTTTAAAATAATTTTATCTGGAAAATACTTGGTTTTACTAAATCATTACATCATTACAGAATTTTTAAATTAAAAAAATAAGTGTCAATTCATGTTTTTTCATAAAAACTGAATCAATTTCAATATATCCGACACCTAGGAAGAAGTTAGAAGAGACACTACTATAGATTGTCGCAACAACTAGTTTATTCAAAGTCGTTGTAATTTAAAGGTCAAGAACAATTTCAAATGCAGCCTGCATTAAGTTCATTTAGTAAATGTAGACCCCATTTTGCACTATTTGAACGACTCTGATAAGTGGCCACAATGGATATCATATTCGTTCTCAAAATGATTGATTCAGTAATTACACGCGAGATTTTGTCTAATTGCCATCATTTTCCTGCCCCTCTTAAACTGGAAATAGCCTGAACCAAAAAAAGCTTCTGATAATTTCTTTTAACTTAAAATGAAGTTTGTTAATCGTTCTCTGAAGGAGCACAGAAAACTTTCTTTGTATGTTCTTCCTCATTTCTTAACATCTGATATTTTACAGAAATTTTTAATTTATCATTTTTTGTATCGTTCTTTCGCGTAATTTAGGGAGTTAAAATTTGAATTGTTAGTATTATTACAAAACAAACAAATACTTTTTGATAGTTTGACATTTTTCAAAAATATCTGATGAAAATTGTTTTTATTTAAATTTAATGTAAAATAAAAATGTAATTTGAAGGTCACTATGTTTCTGAAATGGCATCATATGTTTACTGTAATGATCATGAAGCGATAGCGTTATCAATTAGTAAAATTTTAAAATATTTAGTCGATTCTTACACTGTGAAAAGAGAAACGCAACATTTGCAGAAAGTAACGAGAGATCTCTGTGTTGAACTGTTGTTAGTTTTGTGATTACAATTTGTAAAATAAATGGTGTAGAAACTAGCGGAAAAACAGGAAATTCATCAATTTTAGACACTGAAATTGTTTAAGGGAATTTATGAATAAATCAATTCACAGCTTTCCCACAAATATAAAACAACGCGACAATTTGATACTCAAAGGCTTAACTTGTTAACAGGGACAACTAGTATTGAGCGCAGATTCCATTAATTCATACCAGTTGTATTTCAAAGGGTCAATTGTAATGTCAAAGATGCTCGTATTGAATTCACTTAGTATGTCTAAACCCATTTTGCACCTGGACAACTCTGAGGAAGTAGCTACATTGGGTCCAGAATACATATTTGATTTCTGTATTTAAATATTTGGAGAATTTTCTACTAAACATTATCTGGAATGATAATTGGGATAAAGTCTGTTTCTTAAAAATACATCCATGAAATAAACCTACATGTTTATAAACATACACAATGACTGAAATCATCAATGATAAAATAAATAGTGGAACTTTTTCTTTAAAAGCAGAACTTTATTATCAATTTCTTTTAAATACGTCTTTTTTTAATTATCCTGCTTTGTAGAAAGAAAGCCTGTTTTAACTCGAAGAAAATAATAACAAAACTAAAGAATTAAAGTCAATTCTTCAAAGTAATTGCTGTAAATACAAATACGTAATCAGATCTATAAAAATATATTAATGTTCAACTGCAAAATTCATTTGGAAAGGGTCATGTATTCGTTGATTGAAATTAGGTTTATAATAGTTAATAACTTTTATAGTTTAAGTTTAAGTGATCACTTAGAGCAGTGGTGCCCAACCTACGGCCCGCGGGCTATATCCGGCCCGCGAAGGTGTTACATGTGGCACGCTATTTTATTCCTGTTTTTTTTTGTTTTGGTTGTTGAATAGGAGATTCGGTTTTTTTTTTTTTTTTTTTTGGTTCTTTAATAGAGTTCGTTTTTTTTTGGTTGTTGAATAGGAGATTCCGCCACATTGTGGCCCGCGAGATTCACAGCAAAGTCAATTTTGGCCCGCGTATTGCAAAAGGTTGGGCACCATAGAGCATTCTTATCGGTGAACTTCAGCTTTGCCTCCTTCCACAAACAATTAACTTCTTGCTGGCACGTTTTGTTTCTTCTTGTCGACATGCCGCTTAACAAACGCATTGTAGAAGTTTTGATACAAATCTGGGGGCACGGCAGTGCCCCCGCCAAGACGAGCCGAAGGCAGGAAGGGCATTACATACCTTTTCTGGAAGTGTTTCGTCGTATTTTTGAACCCTTATAGCTTCGACCTGGATAATATTAGAGAGCTCAAATTTTCAGGATAAGATGCAGTTACCAGACTAATGAAATACGCTAAGTTTCATTTATTTAGCTTTTATACTTTGGATTTTATTAATACCTAAAATACGTCGATTCCGTCACTCATTCACTCACTGACTGACTCATGATCATCAAAACCTCTAGGGTACTTCCTGAAGTCCTAGAAAGCTGAAATTTGGTATGCAGGCTAGGATTAGCATACAAACAACAAAAAAATTAAGAAATCCGGAACTTTCACCCTCTAACCCCTCATAAAGGGGGGGGGGGTCTGGTTATGTATTATCGAACCCTCATAGCTTCGGCCTGGATAATACTAGAGAGCTCAAATTTTCAGGATAAGATGCAGTTACCATACTAATGAAATACGCTAAGTTTCATTTATCTAGCTTTTATACTTTGGATTTTATTAAGATCTAAAATACGTCGTACCCTCAATGCTTCGGCCTAAATAATACTGTGTAATAATGTGATTTCTTACAAAAGTGCAAACAGCTTGTATATACAAATTGATCAATAGAAAAACAGAAAAGTAGGGTATTGAAAAAAAATTGAAAAAAAAAAAAATATTTTCTAAATAATCTTAAAACTAAATTTAGTTGTAATAGATAATCCCACCCAAAACACTTCATGTAAAATAAGTTGCCAAGACTCACATGCTCATAACGCTTTCACTGTTAAAAAGTTATCAGATCTCATCCTACAAAAAGAAATGAAATCCCACCCAAAACATTTCATGTAAAATAAGTTGCCAAGGATCACGCGCTCATAATGCTATCATTGATAAAAAGATATGAGATCTCATGTAAAGCCAAGCCCCTAACTCTACAAGGCCTAACTCTACAAGCCCTAACTCTACAAGCCCTAACTCTACAAGCCCTATATCTTGGTCAAAAAGTATGGCTTGGCCGTTTCATGGAACTATTTCATCCCACCCAAAACATTTCATGTAAAATACGTTGCCAAGATGCTCATAATGCTTTCACTGTTAAAAAGTTATAAGATCTCATGTAGAGCTAAGCCCCTCATTCTACATGCCTAACTCTAAAAAACCTAATATCTTGGTCAAAAAGTATGCCTTGGCATACTCCATATCCTTTACATAACTCCATGGGATTGTCTGTGCGACAGCCACGAAACGGCCAAGCCATACTTTTTGACCAAGATATAGGGTTTTTAGAGTTAGGGCTTGTAGAGTTAGGGGCTTGGCTCTACATGAGATCTCATATCTTTTTACCAGTGAAAGCATTATGAGCATGTGAGTCTTGTCAACTTATTTTACATGAAATGTTTTGGGTGGGATTCATATTGAACACAATAATATCACCGTATACGTTGCTGATATCACGAGTGACTGACACGCAGTGATTCCAACCAGGGAACTCCGCAAATGAAATCAGACACTGACACGTGGCTTGTTTCAAATCGGGTAATCCCGGGCATAGACAATATTACAAAATGTTATAATCTGTTGTAATATATACATTCTCTAAATTAAAGAGTTGACGTGAGATTTTCATTGACCCATCCCCCTTTAAATGAGTTTTGGTGAGATTTTGCCGCACTCCCCCCCCCCTTCCATTTTGAGCTCAAGGAATTAATGGACGTCCCAATTATTTGAATACTAAGACAAAAAGTATATGAAAGAACAGTAAATGTGAAAGTGTCTATTGCGTATTAGGAGAGAGGAGGAAAAGGTTATTTCACATACACATAACCTAAAATAAGGTTGCTTGTAATGTGTTATGCTAGGCCCATTCGAGACAAGTTTAGTTGGTCAACTAAGGTTGGGTGCAATCAGTCATGGGAGCACACGAGATACAGTGGATGGGCCGCCGTGCGGACAACCAAGAAAGTACCACATCACTTATTTGAATGACGTCACGTGTGACGGCACGGAGAATGCCGTGATGCGGTCGTTCCAAACCTAATATATGTGTGATTGCTATTCATTATATGAGAAATATTGTTTGCATATTAATAGCCTGTATGTAGTCACAATTGATGGCAATAATGCGATACAAGAATAGCGAACGACCACCAGCCAATGATAGCCCTTTTCTGTGATTGGTGCCGTCGTGAATTCTTGACTAACGAGAGAACGGTTATATTATAATTCCATGCGAACAGAGCCACTGCTCTGCAAAATCCGACAAATTCGAGGTTTTCAAAACTCTCTGATAAATTCTGCCGCATAAACTTAATGCATTTCAATATAAACTTTATTTATGTGTGAATAAAAACCGCAATACTGTAATATTCATTTTGTATTTGCTTTCCGCTGAATTGGGGGAAATGTTTTTCGACGCCATGTTTTCCATGGGCGTAACGTCACGACTGACTGTTCCAACGCTGCCCTATGATTGGCTAATTTCCCAACAACTCATAAAGTTGTTCCCACAGCACCAACTCGAGTTGACCAACTAAAAGTTGGTAGAAAGTCGCTACCAACTGTAATCAAAAGTCGCTACCAACTGTAATCAAAAGTCGCTACCAACTGTAATCAAAAGTCGCTACCAACTGTGCTCAAAAGGCACTCTAACAACTAGTTGTCCATATAACTTGGCACGAAGTTGCCTCGTGTGCGCCCTACTTTCAGTGCCGGATTTAGGAAGTTTATCAGAGAGTTTATAATTATTCAGAGCTATTTGTTAACCGAATAACATTGGTACTAATTAATTAGCTCGGATAATCGACTTTCTATTGGAAATTTGTAAATATAACGTTAAAATAAAGAAAAATTGCAGTTGTGCTTTTCTGGATTTATTATAATATTTAAAACAAAAAAATGACAGGAAAAAGAAAATAAAAACAGGGTTATTTTAATAAAACAAGGCTGTTAAAATAAAAAAACCATAAAAAATTTTATCATGAGAAAAACAGAGATAAAGCAATTGGCAATTTAATCCTTAGATTGTAAAATAATAAAAAAAAAAGGTTCTAAAAGAATTTCAAGTCTAGTTTTCTTCAAATCGTCCGCACCAGCCCTTTTAAAAAAAGAAAAGACAAAAAAGGAAATCCCATAGGAATAAGAAATGTGAAACATTGGCCAAGAATAAAATAAACTTAGTAGAACTAATAAATGTCTTTTTATAAACAAAAATTAGTGGATTTAATGTTGGTGCGTTGTTCAATTTTTACTTCAAATTTTATACCAAAAAAAAAAAATAATCTTTAAATATTTTAAATCAATCCATAAATGTTAATTCAAAAACAAGCAAAAAAAGAATACTTAAGTATAAACAAATTAATATAAACTTTTGCATCTATTCATTTAGTAAAATAGTAAAAAAAAAATAATAACTAGAAATAATTCCTACGCCCCTGGCATTGTGGGGCACTATCTCAAAGGCTCAATTTGGAGGAGCCTATTATTTTATGGCAGGGGGTTAACTTATTTCGCCGAAAGTGCCAGGAAAGCATGTTGATATTAAAACATCAAGAATCGTATAACGATGGTCTTTCGGTCAGCGCTGTGGCGCTATATAATTGCTATACCACTGTATAACAGGATTTATACATTTTATTCCTTTTAAAAAATGAGCTTTGAACATCATTTTCAATCTTGTATTTTTGAAAAATTTCACGGTATTTCTAAAATGTAGTATTTGTTTTACTTCCATGAATATTTCACGGGTTGCAACTAGTTCTTTCATAAACATATATGGATAATGCTTATCATTATCAACAAAGGAGCATCAAATTCCCGGCCTGGGAACCTCCAGTCACCAAAGGAATTTAAATAAAACATTCCAAGAAATCTTTCTTAATAAATAATGTCAACAAAAAAAGATTTAACATTCTTTTGTCTTTTTTTATGTTAATCTAGGCACGTTAAATCTTTTTGGTTCTTTTGTTTTAATTGATGAAAATAAGATTTTCTTCTTAAATTATAATATATACGATTCTATACAACTAGTAGATTTTTTTTTTCTGAAAAATAAAAAAAAACAGGCTAATTAACTCCTCATCATCATAAGGTGTGTGATTACAATTTCAATCCTGTCAATGTTAGTGAATTGAAAGAAATCCATTGTTTAAGTTCTATAGCTTTTCTCGGAGAATGGGGATGTTTAAGGTCTCTGGGTCGAGGCTGGAAAAGTCACGTGACGTAGGTGTGTCACTTCTAAAAACATGCTAAGATTACCAAAGCACCTCTGTATATAAAAGATTTCTCAACTTTAAATATATTGAATTATCGGCATACAATTAAGGAGGCGTATGGAAATAATGTAGATACATTATTTCTAGATGAAAGGCATAAATATATTTAAAGAGAAATTTGTTCTATTCCTTTCATCTAGAAATAACGTATCTACATTATTTCCATACGCCTCCTTAATTGTATGCCGATAATTCAATATATTTAAAGTTGAGAAATCTTTTATATACAGAGGTGCTTTGGTAATCTTAGCATGTTTTTAGAAGTGACACACCTACGTCACGTGACTTTTCCAGCCTCGACCCAGAGACCTTAAACATCCCCATTAAATATAGAATTGTCTTCTCCTCTCTCTAATTTCTCCATAAGCACTCTCACGGAATAATTAAATAGAAAAGTTGGATAGTCTCTTGTTCATAAATATACACTCCCAGTTTCAAGAAGATTCATCCACAGGTTCAAAAGGAGGATACGTACTAGGAAAGTAAGACTTACAATTCATGTCCGAACGAAGTAGTAATAAATTTGTTAAGTTCAACTGCACCGCAACTGGGGTGAGCGACAGGTTTAGGCTCCCAGCGATTCTCAACCAACGGAACTAATTAAGGTCGAATGGTCAGTCCGACGCTCGCCCACGTTTAAGCGCTAAGTAAGAAAGTCGGCACCCATTTGATAGAGGGCTGGGTGAACCCTAAAGCCTGTCTGGAGGAGAAATAACTTTGGAAAAATCTCCGACCACCACCCCAGTCTAGCGCCTAAACCAAATAGTGTGTGTAAATAAATTAAAACATAGATTAAAAGCTCTATCAGAGGCATCCTCAGGATTTTGGAATGAAAGGGATTATGATAGTTTCAACCATAAAACAAAATCAGATCCAAAAAGCTAGATTCGAGTTTCGCATGCAATAGTATAAGGGGTTATGTACGAATGAACACCACGCATAATAAGCATACCAAGTTCCGCACATGCATAAACTGAAAGTGTTTGTTGACCGAACAATGGCCCATGTTTGTGATACGAACACGAACGAACATGTTTGGTCAACGAACAAAAACGTTCGTTCACCGAACAAAACTGTTCGCCCACCGAACAAAATGTTTCGTTACTGAACAAAATGTTTCGAAACGTTTTGCTCGTTTGGTGTGCGTCGCTTGTATTCAAAAGCATTGAAAAAACATGCCAAAGCAAAACTGTTTTTGTTCGGAGCAGTTTTGTTCGTTTGGTGTGCGTCCAGCCTCAAATAATTCAGGCGACTGCAAACCTTTTATTTCTTTTATATATTTATTTTACCAATGCACCTCTACTTACGAAAATTTAAATATGAACTTGCGAAGCATCTAGGATTTCTATTTTCTTGTTTTTAATTTTCAAAATATTCTGTAATTACTTAAATTAAAATTCAAAAACAGGCAATTTTTTGGAAGTTGTCGAGGTAGTACTCGATATTTCCAAAACCTTGTCGAACACCTAAATGCTAAAAAAAATAGTAAAATCATGATTTGTGTTTAACATATTTATTATTAGTGCAATAGTTAGGCCTAATTTTTAAAAAAATAAAAATTGTGTTTTAAAAATTGTTTGAGATTAATTCTTTTTTACGTGCTATCAATAATCATAATAAAAATCGTTTTCCTTTAAGACTTTCTAAACATCATGCAGATTCATTGGATGTTGTTCGTTTTCAAAAATAAATTTGTTTTGAAGCATTTTTTTTTATAGAAATAATTTTTTTTAAGTCCCTATTTTCTTATAATCTCCTTCCTAATTATTTGCATTTAACATACAATAACATACAGCACCTTCTTCAAAAATATATTTTAAAAAAATATTTATTTAAACAAATTTTCGGAAATTTTTCGTTTTTCTTTGTTATCTATCAGTTCGTACAGCTGTGATCGAAAATTACGAAACTGAAAGTAGATTGATAGTTTAATTTAAGGAGTTAAATTTAATTAATTAAATTAATTCTGTATAAAAAAAATTATTATTTTTATCTTCCGAAGTGAAAATGTGAATTTTAAATGGAATTAGAAAATAAACAAATAGTTTTCGATCGTTTAAAAGTTTTTTAGAAATTTCTGAGGGAAAATTGTGATTATTTAAATTAATCTAAAGAAAAAATGTAATTTGAAGGTCATGTATTTCTGAAATCACATGAAGAACTCTCTCGCTAAGAGAGTAGAATTAGAATAGTCGGTATTTTGAAAGTTTAGTAGTATTTGGTAATTTGAATATAATGAAGAATGTTAAAGAAGAAAATTTAACATTTCATTGCATAATTAATCACAACAGATAAATTGATTGAGCATTGATTGATAAAAATTCAAACAAAATAGGATGCAAAAAATCCACTGTAATAAAAGCTATGAAATCGAACTATTTTTGTTGCCGGACTTATTCAGAATACTGAATTCCTACACTTTATTTGTGAAACGATATACGTGTATATATAAAGATTTAAGAAATTGAATCCGTCGTTGAAATTATTTTCTAAATGATGGAAATGAGTTTGTAATCAAATGTCATTGCTTACATCATTGAATATATATTTAACATGTTTGGGGATTTTTTAGTGCATTATCAGAAAATGGTAATCAGTACAAAGATTATTAATAGTAATTAAAATGTAAGCAATTGAAGAAAATTTATCATCAGCAATACAGATTTCATTTAGATTTCAAATTAAAACTGCTTAGAGAGATAATAAAAGCAACAGACTTAGCACTGAGATAAAGTTGAGGAAACAACTTAAAGTTTTCAGAAATATATTTTTCATGCTTGAATAAATAACACATTGTTTCCGAAGAACTCGTCTAAGCAGGCCCCCCCCCCC
>JAFIDM010074099.1:0-18552 GCA_023159025.1 Thereuonema tuberculata | reverse complement strand
CGAGCTGATACTCTGGGACGGCCGTTTCGAGCTTATTAGGCTCTCCTCAGCCAGAGGTAATCAGCTAGTGCGGGACTCAAAAGGCGTACGAGGGGAGGTATTAAGAATACTTGATGGAAGCTTTACCAATTATTACTTACTTATTTTTAATGTTTATTTGTTTATCGGCTTTTTATTTATTGCAACTATTTTAATTCACTATTTAACTATTTGTCACGTGTTTTTAAACCTTTTATTGTTGGTGCCTGTTAGCTAGGTGGTAAGCTCTTGACTGTGGGCTGGAGTAGCCGGGTTCAGTCCGCAACGGAGGTCAGGAATTTCTCCACGCTGACGGGTCCTCAGGTTCTGCTAGCCTTCTTAAATGGGTATTGTATTTCCTGGCCAGTCGTTAAAGGTCGGCCAGAAGACATCAACTTACAAGTAAATGTTTTGGTTTGACAAATTTTTCTCTTCTAAAATGAACATTTTAGCAGTTGACCTTAGCTCACGTGACCTACGGCAGACCTATGTCGATGAAGAATGAAATTTAGGCATCCTCAATAGTATACCTAACATCCGATACTTTATTTGTATTTCTGTATCTTATCGTTTCTGAGAAGTAGCGGGCAGAAAAAAAACCCCAATGTTTTCTTTTATATCTACAGAAAATAATCAACACGCACAGATGTTACAATACAGATGTATCCATTCGAAATGCATTGTTGTATGATTTGAAATGATTCTGTCAACTTGATGTATTATTAAGAATATTCTTTGTTATTATGTTGTAGCTTTGATTACTCATGTTTTTAAATATGTTTTTCTTTATATATGCATCTGAAGACGGGAAAATAATCTCGAAACATGTTATGTGAAGATATATTTTTGTTATTGAAGATATGTGTGTTATGGTCTCTTTTATATTTATATATATATATATATATATATCTACAGATAGATTTATTATCGAATATTTACAATACGCCAATAGTTTACAGAATACCCAAAACATTCTTATTAGAATTATATATTAGTAAATGATTCCTAAATTTACGAAAATAATTTTCATTTTTATTTAAAGCTTTTATTTTCTGCTATTTACAGAATAAAACTGAAATTTTGCTGAATTTGGATTACAACAAATATTGAGCTACTTTTTTTTATTACAAACAAGTTTGTATTTTTTAAATATTGTTTGTATTTTTTATTCTTTTAATCAGCCAAATAATTTGTTTATTTATTGATCAATCACATTGTAAGATTATGGTTGGATACTTGTAATAAAACGCCATTTCAAAGTTTCATTTCTCCACATTATTAAATTAAAGGAAAGATCTTTTTAACCATTTGTGTAGGATTAATATGTACCAAAATATTTGTAGCTGATAACAATCTAACATTTTTAATTTATGGGCAGTTCTTTAACTTCTTCTATTAATGTTTTAGCTGATGATGTATGGTGCTATAAGAAATGAGATTGAAAATATTAAATTATTGAGTAATTGTTAAAATCTTTAAAAATACGATGATACCTTGTATGTTGGATCTATTTCTTAAGCTGACTTCTGCTGGGATAACGGATCGGTTGGAAACAGTGGTCAACACTAGGAGAAATAGCAACAGCATAAGATTTCATTTTAGGTTTTGAACTTGTCAATAATTGATATTTACACAAAAACCGCTATTTAATTTTAACAGTATAACTAGGTGATTAAAGTGTCTGATATTAATTATAAGAGAGCTAAAGGAAAGAAGATGAACAATTAAAGTCAATTATTGGTCCTGATATTAGCTGGATTCTTACCCAAAGTTGAAAAGCAATGAATTACATCGATAACGATTTGGTTTTAGATAAATCTAAGTGAAGATATAAAAAAAAAAAGCCAGATAAATTGGAAGTAATTTTGAAATAGTAATTGATGTAGTCGCAAGTAAAATATGAAAAATTCGGTAGAAAAAAATAATAGAATGACGATAAGTGAAAATATAGAAATTAATGAATGTTTTTTGTTTTTTTCTTCATAAAAGTTGTGAAGAAACTATTTTAATAAAATATTCTTATAAAGTTTGTGGTCTATCAATCTATTTAGGAGTCACAATTAAGTACTTAGGAAGGAATACGAAGTTAGAAGTTTTATTTCTTTTTAAGCGAAAGTTTATATGTAATTCCATCATTCCAATACAATAATTGCAATTTATCTATATTTGAAAATAAAACAGGCCTAGTTATTAAAATATTTTACAATATTAAATCTTGAGAATTTAAAGAGAATGTTATATGTTTTAGTTGCTAAGCTTCATTCATATATTTTGATATCAATAACTTAACATTCTAAATAGTACAAAAATTGTTTACTAACAATGTGGTGTGTGCTAGAGGAAGAAATGAGATTGAATGAAATGTTAATGTTCGCTATAATTGAAGTAATTTAAAAATATACCTGCTTTATTGCTTTTGTTCCTTATATTGTTATCTTCTATTCGGATAAAGGATCCATCGGCAACAGTGCTGGAAACTAAACGATCAAAGAATATCACAAAAATATAAATTTACTTTTCCAATTAGAATAGTAATTTCCATTACTTTTATTGTGTAATGTAATTTTAAAACATTTGAAAGGGTAGAATGGTAAGAGAAAAGCTTTTTTTGAACATTTCTTGCGATTTCTTTCTGTACAACCTGTAGAACATTGTAATTAGCAAGCGATCTACACACACTGGTTCAAAATTACAAAGCTTTAAGAAGCAAGTATCAAAAAAGGTTTGTATTTTTTTGTCGAGAGTGTGGAATATTAACTTTAAATCAAGAATTGCTGTTCTGAGATGGATTTTTTGTAAGTCTTTTTTTAAGATTTTTTAAACATTCTAATTGCTACTTACACACTCAACACAAAACCTTGTGCATGAAACATGTAACTATTATGCAGCATATTTGTTAACTGTCCTAATTCTTGGCGTAGACCTTATTTCATTTATTTAGCTTGTTTAATATCTTTAGTAGAATACCTTCTCAAATAAAAGTGAAATAAAGAAATGTGTGTTAAATCTTATCTTTATGAATTTTTCAGTTGACAGTCATCACAGAGATTTAAACACTTACAAAAAACCAAATCATGGATTGTACTTTTAAGTAGTAGCGCGGCTCTGGCCTGAGATAGAATTTGAATTTAATTAATGTTAATTTATAAAGAAGCTAGATGACAATTGATTTTTATTATAGATTAAAACACATCACTAATATTCTTCATAAATTACTTTAAGAAAGAATATTCTTATAAAATTATTCTATAAAGAATAGTAAAAATCCATAATAAATGACCTTTTCTAAATTGAAGTAATTTATTGTAAAATAAAAATCGGTAAAAAAGAACTGAAAAATCAATGTTAGAAGTGATAAACATACGTGTTAATATAGCGATGAGTTTGAAAAACATGATGAAGATGTCTTCAGCTCAAAGATGATCGTCATCTGACAAAAGATTACCTTCAAGGCGTATTATATATTGCAGTAATTTTAGATAAAATCTTGAAATGTTTGATTTCTTAAAGATATGAAAGTCTGATAACCTACTTATGGTAATGTGGATTAGAATACATAATGATACCTGGGAATTTAGTATTAAGATTCGCAAACAAGAAAGTCATAATCGTTCACTTTATTACAATACATTGACTTTTTATTGTCAAATAAATATATAAGAGAACTTATAAAGATAAGAATTCTTTTTGTAAATTAGCTTTTTATTATAAATACATAAATAGTTTCCAAGTTTGTACATAAATACTTTGGACTTCAAACATTAATGTCATTATTAAAAACATTTACATTTACTGAAAGCTATTACAACTATTATCTTTTGAATTAATCCAATTTTTTTCATATATAAAATATGGTAGAATATTTCTTGGTGTATAAAAAGTAAGTTAAGTTGTTCGTAGAAAAAGGAAGAAAAAATTTCAGACTATATTACCTATAAAATGAAAGGTTAGATGTAATAATGATTTTTAAATAATTATTTTTTTTAAAAAAAAGTAATTTTATAAATTTTTTTAGAACTTATTCTAAAATTAACATTAAATATGTTTTTTTTTTGAGTCAATGAATATTAATTTTCATTGTATCTATACAGAGTACGTATATAGATATGTACGTATATATATGTACGTATATATGTGTACGTACATTGTACACATATATACAGAGTGGCCCAAAAGTAGGTTTACAGTTAATTTTTAGTAAATTTTTCGTAAAGCAGACCTTTTATTTTTATATTTTTTATTATTCCCTAGGTGATGGCAAACAATCTCAATGAAGAAGAAAGAAAATGGATATTGAAGCAGTATTGGCAGTCTGAAAATGCCGAGAAAGTACGTACAGCATGGCAAGAAGCTCTTTACACATCTCCACCGTCACGCCAACAATTTATCGCATAAAGAAGAAATTTGATGAAACTGGTTCAGTGAGTAATGCACCGAAATCTGGACGTCCCAAGACTTCTGTTACTGAGGAAAATGAAATGTTAGTGGCTATTCAACGCTTAATGCATTAATTGAAATTAAAACCTTACCGACCACGACTAGTACATGGTCTTTTGGAGGACGACTCAGATCGCCGTTTGCAATTTTGCGAAATCATGCGACAGCAATTTGCTGGAGAACAATCAGACTACCTTTAATTTTATTTTATTTTTTTATTCCCTAGGTGATGGCAAACAATCTCAACGAAGAACAACGAAGATGGATACTGAAGCAGTATTGCAAGTCTGAAAATGCCGAGAAAGTATGTACAGCATGGCAAGAAGCTTTTCACACATCTCCACCGTCACGCCAAAAAATTATCGGGGAAGGCGGATTGGGCTGATGAGCTCCTTCAAGGAGGACGAAACGGTCATTCCCAATTTCTTCCTATAATTGATTCAGAAAGGCAATTTTTTTGATCAGGTGCTGTTCTTATTCTTGTTTTTAGTTTTTTTCATTGTTACTTTCACGGCACGTTAAATTTTTTATTCAGGTTAATCACCTCTTTTTGAACCTTTAGTTCTTTTATTAAAAGCCTTTTTGCCTATGAGTTATAGGTTAAGGCTTTTTTGGTTGTGTAAAATAACACAATAATTTATTTTCTTGCTTGTTTTGCTTTCGGGGGCACTGCCAGGTGTGATGGTGGCCTTCAGATAAGCTTTTGCCTTTCTGGGTCTTTTATCGGGGAAGGCGGATTGGGCTGTTTAGTCCCTTGAAGGACGAAACAGCCGTCCCCAATTCCTTCCGATAATTGATTCAGAAAGACAATTTATTTATTTCAGGTGCTGTTCTCATTCTTGTTTTTATTTTTTTCATTTTAGTTTTTTCAACAATCAGACCCTTTAGATAATATTATCTGATCTAATGAGGCTTGCTTCAAATTATTTGACCATGTGAACAGACATAACTGTGTGTACTGGACTGATGAAAAATCCCCATTTGACCGTAGAAACCAAAATAAACCAACTTGGCGTTACAGTTTGGGGTGCAATATCAAGCGAAGGTATTGTTGGATTGGTTTTTTTAATGAAACTGTAAATGGGGAGAACTACTTGGCAATGCTTCGTGACGTGGTTGTGCCACAACTACAAACCACACAACTTTGCTGAAAGTTTCTTTCAACAATATGGAGCACCACCATATTATGCGGTGAGAGTCAGAGATTACCTTAACGAAGTCTTTCCACAGCGTTGATTTCTTCTTTTGGGGTGTTGTAAAGAACAAAGTCTATACAAAGAATCCCAAAACCTTAGACGAATTAAAACATTATATTCATGATGTATTTATAGAAATTGATGAAAATCGTACTCTATGTCGTACTGTGTGTCCTGAAAAGGTTTGCAGACTGTTGCAATGTTGAAGGAGAACATTTTGAACACCTGAGAGATTAAATAGTTGATGTTTAATGCTTAAAACATGCATTATATTTTGAAATCAATTGCCTACGTATCCATGATAGTTTAACTGTAAACCTACAAATGTAGGTTTAAAGCCGGACAAGAGTATGCTTTGAGTTTTGCCTGTTCGATTATAATATATGTATATATATATATAAATAATCGAACAATGAAATATTTATATATAATTGTACATACAGTATGCGCCAAAACAAACGATAGTGATATATTAGTGTACAAAAAAAGATTTATGTATGTAAAAATTATGTGTATAAAGGTACACAAGGTATGTTAAGCCAAAAATAAGAATCCGAGATGCCGTTTACAGACACCGCATATCGTATTGTTACAGCTCACTATGGAGTGGTTTCTCCACAGTGATGTCTGACCTTTTTTTTCAAATCCCAGGAAATGGTTTTCTGTTAATTGATTTATTAACATGGCTTTCATCACAAAACCAGACATTTGACGGAAAGCTTCATCATCGTACGCCATCGCTCACATCATCGCATAGTAAGTGATCTCGCATCCTTGTCAGCATTGCTCAGACATTGTCTGGTTTGTATCTTACAGGCAATCCCACCAATTTCCTTGAATATTCGTCTCGTAGATGTTTGATTAAGATTCATTTTTAAGGATTTTGCCAGAGTCTTCTTTTAGGCGACTGCAACACCTGCTCGAGGAGCCTTCCTCGATTCACATTGTTGTCACCGTAACTGGACCCTTTGCGCTGTGTCAGAACGCTGCGGGTCGAACGAAATTTTTTAATGGATGGTGATTTTTGAAACTCTTCCCGAAATGCATTTTCAACATACAGCAAACTTGGTCCATTTGAACATCCAACTCAGTATGAAAATAAAAAAACCACAATAAAAAATGTTTTCAATAAAAAATGGTTGTTAACATCATTTGAACATCTACTAAGCTTCAACCAACATAAGCATACTGTTACGTTTCCATGACGACGGTCGATGAGGTCATCACGTGGTTGACAAGCAAAGGCCTGTCACTTTCAGTATCATTTGTTCTCGCACATACTGTACATCATTGACTCAATTAAATTGTGATATGAGTAAATTGAAATTCAAAAAATTAAATATGAATAAAAATAGTTTTCATATTAGAAATATGTAAGTAAAACAAATGCATAAATTCGATTCTTTAAATTATTGTAGGAAATTAGGATGTTAGAAGGAATTAGATTTGGTTGAAAATCTTTTTGGAGCTGTGGAGTCTTCAAAAAAAAAATTTTTTTTCACAACCTAAGTAAAATGCGACTGAGACTCTGTCAAAAAACTACCGTTTTCACCACTGCTACAGAAATTGTAGTAAAATGCGACTCAAATATATTTTTGATAAAAAAAAAGAAATACATTAAGAAAACCTCTTTCTCCACAATGCACGGTATATATTTTAAGCATGCAGAGAAGTCTGAAGAATCAGAGGATGTTCTCTCTGCGAAACATTGCGTTAGAATTGATCAGTGTTAAAGCTTCTTTTATTAGATGTTCTTCCATTCTAAGAAACTTTAAAAAATTACGGTAAAAATTTGTTGACGATGGTGCATCACTGAATACAACGATACGGCCTGATGTGTGTTATTTATTTATAATTTCATTTTTAATTTCTAAGTTTTTTTTTATTCTTTTTAACACAATTTTATTTCCAGTGAAACTGATATTTAAGAAACATTTTTGAATTTTCCAACCTAAATACATGTTTGTTTTATTATAAAGATCTTTACGTGCAATGCCGACCATAAAAGCACTTATATTCAAATAAAAGCAAGTAATTATAAAAATTAAACTTATACAACGTTTCGAATCCCCATTAACGCGGGATTCATATTCAAGTATATAGGAATTATCATGATTCATCTTCGTGACATACCCGGAAATAACGTAATCTACGCCAATCTGGTGACGAAATATGTCCTCTATCTGAAGTATGTTATTGAATGTCATAAAGTACATGATTTTTTCTTTTATTGAAATACTAAATCGAATATTTGAAAACATTGTTTACTGATAACTCCTGGTTGTAGCTTCGTCGGAATCTTATAACAGCCGATTCGTCAAACTTGTTTTGGACAAGAACCCTCTACTATTCTTTTCACTAACCTGAGCGACAACTGCTCACGACGTCTCATACCTTTCCGACTCTCCTCCGAGACATATCCCAAATAACTTGATACTATCAAAACTGATAGCTAATAAATTCTTGTAAATGAAGATAATCACACAAACAGACAAATGTGATCAAATAAATCTTATTAAGTAAGTAGTGAAATTGATTGAGAAAAGTAGATTTTCTCTAAATAAGATAAAAATTACTTTCGATCACTACCAATCAGTAGATATCAAGAAAAGCCTTCAAAACAAAAGAATTAAAAAATTTTTCATTAAAATCACCATTCATTAAAGTACCTTCATCCATTCTTAGTTCTTATTAAAATACTTACAAAAACAAACCTTGAAATAAAAAGAGATTAAAAAAAAGTACTCCCGATATAAAAATACTACCTTAATTATGTAAATTCTTACAAATAGAAAGTGGAGTTTTTATTTCTTTTTAATTTCAAAAGCCGTTCAGATGTAGCCGAGCGATCTAGCCATAACTAACATGGCTGAGGCTGACTTCCAATCCGTGATCGACTTCGATGTGTCCCTTCTTTCCTTTTTATTTTCTTTTCCTTCTCTTTCACTCCTTCCTGCTGTCTTCTTCTTCTTCTTTGGTACAACATAGACCCTGATAATTAATAAGGATTGAACAATAGACTGAAGGATCGTAGTTCTCGTGGAATGCTTCACGTTGTACTTTTAGATTCTTATCAGTTTTTATTAAGTGTAGCCTGTAGAAGCAAAAACTGGAAATTAGCTTCTTAGATTAGAGATCTCGATGGATTTCCTTAAAATTATCTTAAAAGAAAAAGAAAAAATGCAATGTTATTATAGGATTATAGAATTATTGTTTAAAATTATTTTTGAAAAGCTTGTTTATTGTCTTTTACTTATCATTGAAACATGACAACGAAATCTGATTCTGATGTTTTATCAGAATCAAATATTTCAAATATTAAAAGAAAAGTCTTTTGAAGTATATTTCACAATAATAACGAAAAGAATAAATTTCCCAGAGATATTTTAGAATAACTTCCATAATATTAATGTGTTTACATATATTAAATAAAAGGACAATACACACATATTCGTTTTATTATCATCTGATGAAGGGGTCTGTATTTAAGCCCCGCAACATGTCATGAAATTGTTTAAATTTGTTATTATTTGTGTGTAGGGTCCTTTTCTTTAATATTTTAGAGTATTTTGAAAAATTTTAATCTATCACATTTAAATCTATCACCATAAACATTACTTAAACATAACTAGACTTTATTGTAATTGTTTTCATTAGAGATTTTCTAATCTTCATTTGTGAATAATTTCTTTAAATTTGAAATTATCGATTAGGAGAATCTACTTCATGAATCGATTAAAAAACAAACAAACAATCAAACGAATAAACGTTGATAGAAGACTCAGCTGAGCTCTTCTACTACTCTCTGCTACTCTCAAAGAAAAGAAATCGGTTCATAATAAAAACAAACTACACACAAAATGAATATTTAAAAAGTTATAAAACCATTAAAAACCGCAGACTAGTTTCGAACTGCTGCAAATGCATTTCTTTCTGAATGCTGAGGATCCGTCTGCAGACAATATGTCATTCCAGAATGATGTTTTTATTGGTGTTCTGATGGCTTGTATGGATCCTCAGCATGGAGAAACAACTGCATTTGCAGCAGTTGGAAACTGGTCTGCGGTTTTTAATATGTTGTAACTTTTTAAATATTCATTTTGTGTGTAGTGTGTTTTTATTATGAATCTAATGTTCCCACACGTAAAAAGAACTTGGAAAAGAAATCGGCTTTACGATTAATTTTTTTTTTTTTCGAAACTGGAATTAACCAGAGATGTTGATTCCCAATAAGGCTTTCAATCCTGTGGATTGTATTTAATGATATATGTTAGAATAGTAACTGGTGATAACTCAGTTCATCCTGAGAGACAAAATGGAAGGTTTATATTTCTTTTTTTTCGGGGTTATAATTTGCTGTTTTGTAGGCTTCTCGGCTTGTTCGTGTAATTACTTAATAAAATGTAAATTATTAAGTAATGGCTGTATGTAAACTTAACTAAGAGTTAAGTTATAATTTAAGAGTTAAGAGTTGTTACACTTATTTTCCGAATCAGGGTTATCTACTGTATTTTCATGAACTCTGTTGAGGAAGTCTAGCGACTTTTTGTAAAATCTACTTTTATAAAGTCATCAGTTCATTATTTCTTTCATATGTGTCTTTGTTTATTTATATATATTTTAATTTAATTTATATTAGCATAATATTATGACCATTATTTTAGTAATGTTACATATAATACAAATTACCAAATTTGACTTTTATCTTTATTATTGGAATTATCTTTTAATATCTTTATTTTAATTGCTTTTTATTTTTAAAAGTAGTAAGTTTGATAAATCAACTTTAAATAAATATTCTGACACAATAGTTTTTTCCCGAAATATATTATAGTGGAGAAAGAATTCAAATGAATGCATTGCTAGGAATATAAATGAATTTTTTTTATTGGGATGTTTGATGCGGGATTACTCGGAACTGAGGCCCTTCAACTTGAATGGCAAATTGACATCACTCGATTGATCCTGAGAATAATAACGATATCATCTCTGTTGCTTTCCGAAAGAACTTCTGCCGTGATTCGATTGCGATGACACTCTTAGCGACCTATCTGAACTGCAGTAGATGTGAGACTTGACGGGCAGCTTTCTGATCTCTCACGCTACACAAAGAGGGATATACACACACACAATTGGAAAACTATATACACTGTCCGGCCACTTTATTAGATAGACCCCTGCTGTGCGCACAAATAGTATGTACCACTCCTTTGCAAGTCAGATGGACAGTTGTGGCTTTAAATACCGCAGTGGAGACATCCCATCATCAGTTGAGAAAGCAAACTACAGCGATAATGAGAAAGTGTAGTGATCTAATGGAGTTTAAACGTCGCTGGCATGATCGTCGGGGCTAGACGTGTTGGTCAAAGTATATCCGAGACGGCAGTGCTCCTGAACTTATCGCATACACCAATATCAAGGGTGTATAGGGAATGGTGCAACGAACAGAAAACGTCGAGTCAACGGCACACCTGTGGACGAAAATCGCTCGTTGATGACAAAGGTCAAAGGAGGCTAGAATTGTGCAAGCCAGAAGACGGGTCACATTTGCCCAAGTGATGTCCGACTTCAACAGTGGTGCGCACCAAACCATCTCGCAACGCAGCATTAGACGTAGCCTGTTGCAGATGGGCTACAATAGCCGATGGCCTCATCGGGTATCCTTGTTATCAGCAAAGAACAGGAGCGCACGCCTTCTGTGGGCAAAGCAACACCGACACTGGACCATCGACGACTAGAAAAAGGTTTGGTTGGTCCAATGAGTCGAAGTTCCTGTTGCATCATGTTGATGGCAGAATTTGGCGCAAACAACATGAATGTCTTGACCCTTCGTGTCTCACAACAACTCTTCAAGCCGGTGGGGGCAGCGTTATGGTGTAGGGGATGTTTTCCTGGCACACGTTGGGTCCATTGATACCTCTGGAGGCATATCAGGATGCTAGAGCGTACCTAAACATCGTATCTGACCAAGTTCAATCATACATGTTAATAGTTTATACTTCCAACAGGATAATGCGCCGGTGCACAAAGTCCTCAACACTATAGGCTGGTTTGAGGAACATGGTGATGATTCCTTGCTGCAGTGGCCCACTCAGTTCCCAGATCTCAGCCCAATTACAAATTTATGGGATGGCTGTTCGCTCCTGGCGTACATCTCCATCAAATCTTCAGGAACTGCGTAACACACTCATGTCTGCAAGATACACAATGCTCAACACGCTACTACGTAGGTGTACCTAATAAAGTGCCGGACAGATATGTGAGATGAGATGATTATCTAAAAAAATTTAAATGCATAAACTGGCCAAAAATTTACGAAACTTTAAGATAACGCTATACAGGATTCGCAATTTTTGACCACTGTACGTAGAGAAAAAAATTAAAGTCATATTTCAAAAAGTAAGTTAGCATTATTATTGTTATAAAATAGAAATTTTATTTATCAATACTTACAGAAATTTAAAACCATAAATAAGTATAAAAATTACTTTCTCAACAAGTTTTTTATTTTATTTTCAGAACTGTTAGATATGTAAAATTCCTATGAACAGTTTGTGGACTTCTACGTTTTACACATACTGTTTAATTATATTTATTACATAAATAAAATATTATACAATTATACAACAGTGCAAAGTATAAATGCTAGCAAGAGATTTATTAGCCTACATGATATATTCAAATTTATTAGCATAAGGTATTATTATACAACACAACCTTCATTATTACAGATAACAATAAGAATGTTATTTAAAAAAAATTTCAGAAGGAATTCATACAGGTAATAAGCTTTTAAATTTTTGTTTTCTAGAATTTTCCTAATATTCCCATTGTTATTCTATACTATTTGTGTTGATTAAAATAGTTTATTAAATTACCACATCCTCACACAAATTAAGTACATAAAAATACTTAAGTATTTAAAATTGCAAATGATTAATTGAAATCTTTGCTTTGCGAAACTCGAAGAGGTTGCTTTGAGTTTTGCCTGTTAGATTTATTTATATATATATATTTAATTTTCTTGCGAAATTTCAGAAAGAATTTTACGTCTTTCCTTTCTCAAGCCGTAATCATACAACAATTTCATAAACAAAATAGGAATCCTAACATCAGATTTTGATCCATAATATGTAGTAACTATACTAAATATACAATCGGACCAAGCTTTAACTTCATTCCTGTTTAGATTCTTATCTCACTTGTTTCTAATTAAAATGCTTTCCATTATTTTCCTAATTGAAGTATTTTTTTAATATATATAAATTTTGCATTGTTGCTCATCTAGTGTTCACAATTAAAGCTGTGTTCGGCCATCTCTGATATATCAGTTTTATTTTGTTTTACATAATTACTGTGTTGCTTTATATGTTCCCTCACCATCCTTTTACTCTCCTCAATAGAATTTTCTACAATTCAGCCGTTTAAAAGTGACGAAAGTCCATTTTTCAATTTTTTTTTGTTTACTGTAGTAACGTGAGCAAATTTCACGTTAGCAGCCATAGACCACATTTTGAGATTGAGTATATTATAATAAAAAAAATGAAAAATGGACTTACATCACTTTCAAATAAACGGCTCAATTATTGCATTCAGTCATGTAAATCACAACCATTGCATTTTTGTATCACTTCTGTTTATAACTTTGTTCATTGAATATTTTTTAATTTATTTTTATATTGAAGGTAACTCTAATGTTGAACCTTTTAAACATTTCCTTTAATTGAATGCTGTTTTTATTCAGGTAAGGAATTATTACTCTGTCTCCTGTATTGCATAGGAAAGTCGTAAAATTCTTTCTGAAAATTCACTAGCATTGAATATTTTATATTTTTAATTTGTGTGAAGATATGTAATTCAATAACATGACTATTAAAAGGAAAGAATTGAAAAGTAAGTATGTAATTTATAATTATAAAAATGTTTTATTAAAAACGTGTTGTAAGATATAACTTATCTTTCTTATACCATAATTATTCATTCACATCAACTTTTCGCAAATAAAAGGGAATTTAAACTTACAATCTATATCGTTCCAACATCCATTAGTATAATGAATACAATGTTCTGCTTCTGCTACGTTATTCGGCTCATTTGGACACCATTTAGTGTAAGTTACAATTTGACCAGTAGAAGCCCACGCAAAAGTTCGTGAGAGAGCAAAATCATTCCCACTTGTCCACCAAAGGCTTTGGTTAGTAACTGAAAAAGTTAGATTTAAAATACTATTAAGTTCCATTTGCAAAATGCTGTGTTTTTTTTTGTTTTGTTTTTTAATATTGAGCTTAAAATCAAATATAAATCAAACAAGAGTTTTATGTGTAAGAGCTATAGCAGGATTTTGTGCGATTCTACAAAATGGGTGTTGCACATTCTTCTGATCAATCTTACAGCCAGTTTGTCTGCAATGTCCTAGCCCAATTTTCCCACTCTTATAAGAAATAGCAGAACTTCGTATAACCCAGCTGCAAAACCATCAAGTCCCTATAAATATGGCAACCGTACTGGCTGTATTGTAGATTGTCCATCAATTCAGGTTGTGTGAGGTTTCTTTCATTCGGAGCGTTCCGACTGGAGCTGATTTTCTTTATGTAATAACACCGCCTTGAGACTCATGGCCTGCAAGGCTCATTTATTACTCACTTATAACTCAATTAAGACATACATCTAAGTTGGGAGTGTATTCCAGCAAGTAGCACAAACAACGTGCTCACGATACTAATCGATTCTATCTCGGCATCCTGTGTAACAGTCTGTTTCGTTATGACTCAGCTTTACGATGCATAGCTTCTGAGTTGCATCATTTATTGGTTGATGTAATATGTTGCAATCGAAGTAGTGTTCGGAAAAAGAACATTGAAGTGCAGCATTGCCAATTGATACCTATATATGCTATGCGGATTGAGTATACATAGTACACGTATCTAGTAAACTAAAGCAAATCGGTGTTTTTCATGGTCATTTTCGTTTTAGCACCCCAGAATTAGTATGAATTCTTTATTTTCATTTATATTAGTCGTGTTACTAATGGAATCTCCTTCCGTTAAAAAAAACGTCAACAAGAATCAAGATATTCATATCTGTCTTCTTTGTAAATCATTCTTACACTGAGTAGCCACTTTATTACATACTAAGAACGAGTTGATACCTCTAGCTTTGATCATAGCCGTAATTCCTTTAGGCATATATTCTACAAGGTGTAGGAACCGCTCACCAGGAATTAGTTCTGCCCAGGAATATGGACAGAAGAGCAGCCCTTAGTTAGTTCACGTTGTTTGTGACGTTTCGAGACTTCGAATGGATCTTTCTATCTCGTCCCACAAATGCTCGACGGAGTTGAGGTCAGATGACCTAGTATGTCAATGAAGCAAGTGGAAATCATGTTCACTGAATCAGTCGGTATTTTTTTCCACTCATCAAGCGTCCAATTGCGATGCTTCTAAGCCCACGGCGCGCTTTACTGTTTTTCTGTGACAGCAAAGGCATCCTTGCTGGTCTCATGATGTTGAATTAATCAGGGAGAAAGTCCGTCGTATTGTACATCTGTGCATATGTATTTTGGTGCAACAGCGTTGTACTCAGCTTCAATCTGTCGAGTTGTTGTCCTTCTGTTGCCGCAGACGATTAGTGCTAGTCGCCTATTACCTCATTCATCCACAAGCCTTTTCCGTCCATAGTTGCTTTTTCGCCCAACTGCCATTCTCTGAACAACCGCGATACTGTTACACAAGAAAAGTACAGGATCCTCAAAATTTTAGAATGCTGCAACCGGTTCTTCTTGCCCCCATGATCATGCCTCTTTCGAAATTGTTTAAATCTTCAGTCTTACCTATTCCTTGCAAGCGCTAATCGTTGCTGTTTCGTCACCGTGTGTCACTACCGGCACTTCAAATTAGAGTGAGGGTTTCTAATAAAATATCACTCAGTATACAGTTGTACAAGAAATGGTCAAAAAAATTCTTCTCTGATATAAACATTTTATTGTTACTTTTGGCTTAGCGAATTCGAAATCAGAAAACTATTCAGTTAATGTTAAGTTAACTGAAATGAAGTTAATGTTAATTTAAATTTAAATGTGAATTATATAATGATGATTTTGTTTTATTATTATGATAAAGATTTAAACCTTGGGTTTCCCCACAAAGACAAATTAACAAAGAGATGTATTTCTCAAGTGTACAAAAAAAAATTATGTAAGAATGGTTAGGGATGTGTGATTGTGTCCATAAATTTTCTAACTATGCGTGTTGAGTATCACAGCCTTATGGAGTTGTGCAAAAGTGGTTTTGTGAACTCCCAGTGTGCTGAGGCTGTGGTGCAATGTGTGAGGCACCAGACCAGTGGCGAACAGGACGATGGGTACAACACGTACTCGGTCCTGCCTCCACTGCTTCCGGAGCTCGTGTGCTAGGTCAATATATTTACTGATCTTGTCTGTGTGAGTTTTCTGCATGTTCTTGCTGATAGGCACTGCAATATCAATGAGATAGGTCTGTTTCTTGACCTTATCAACAAGTGTGATGTCAGGTCTGTTGTGATTTATGGTTTTGTTAGAATGGGGCGGTCCCAGTACAGCTTATATGAGGATGACTCTAATACGCTTTGTGGTGTGTACTTGCAGTACGGGACTGTATTATTAATAAGTGAGTGTTTGTGTGCTAGCTGTTGATGAACGATCGTGTCGGTGAAGGTAATCTGTTTGGGAGAGAATGGGACAGCCTGATATTATGTGGTCGATCGTCTCATGCGTAGTTTGGCGTTTCCTGCATTTTTGTCATGTGTGTTTGAGTCGTATAGAATGTGTTTCTTGTAGTTGCGTGTGGGGATGACTTGGTCCTGGGTATCGCGATCATGAATCCTTCGGTCTCCCCAAATATCTCACCACTCGTCAGCCATCTGTTTGACGCTTCCATGTAGATAGGAGGCTGGTTGAATTCGTGCTGATGTCGGCCATAACTTCCTTGCGAGCCCATGATTCACGCAACTGCTGATTGAGGGTGAGTGTTGGAGAAAGGTTTTCGAGGTCCAGGGGGTCAGGTGTGTGTCAGCCTTGACATTGGCTAAATAGAGTGATGAGTATTGTGCTCTTTGGTGGAAGTGTTCCCTTAGGTACTTGTTTTTCGTGTAGGGTGATGAGGTTGATGAGTCCTCGGCCTCCCTCCTTGCGGTGAAGAGTCATCCTTTCCTTGGCGGACTTGGGGTGGTGCACGTTGTGTTTCGTGAATGTAGTGCGTGTTGTGCGTTGCAGTGCTTCGAGTTCGGCGTTTATCCATGGAATTATGCCGAAGGAATATGTTGGTAGGGACGGCAAAAGTTTTGATGGCTTTAATTTTATTTATGGCGTTGAGTTGTGTTTTGAGGATGTTGTGAATGCGAGCACGGTATGTGTTCTTGAGTGCATTTTTGATTTTTGCGTTGTCAATGTTGCGCGCTTGCATCATTGTGTATCCAAAAGCACTTCAAGAAACAGAATTAAAACATCAAACACTTTCATTCTTTGAGTGGCATTGCAACGCATGCCAGGTACAGCTAGTTAAATATATTATAACTTTCTCAAAACTCAACAACGTTGTATACTTAGATAACTGTTTATGTCAACTTAGCTTATTCAGAGCTTTCATCCTATAATTATTAATTAATATATAAATGGCAATTTTAGTTATTTTACTGTATCTCAAAATAATTGTATGAAATGTAACTAATAACTCAATTATATATCAATAAGTATGTACTCATTGAAACTTAGGAACTTTACAAATGCTTCCTAACAGGACTGCGATATAGAATAAATGAAATAGATGAATGAATGAATTATTATTATTTTGAATATTCAGAAAACAAAACAATAACTGTACTTACATCCTTTATACTGTACTAAAGCTTCGTTTTCTTCTTTTGTTTCCACTGATACCAAGAATGCATTCATTGAACGACAGAATTGAGAAGCTTCAAACCAATTTGCTCGAGTTGGACTGAAATGGTAACAGCCTTGGCTTATGCTGATGAAACTGGGAGGGCATTCACTGATACATGGCTTTTTTCCATTATCTAAAATATATATCAATATAATAAAAAAAATGTTAAATATAATTTTATTTCAGCTGAGTTAAGATAAAACTTACTGAATAAATAATATAGAAAAGTTCTTTTTTTTTCAATTTTCAATTGCTAAATCTACAATGTTTCGTGTGTTGAAGGTTTTGTAACCCTGGAATAATTCAGGAGTCGACTAGAGAGGGCTTTGTAAATGGAACTAAAAATATATTAGAGATGATATCTACCGTTACCATAATCATTGAGTGAATAAAAGATGAAGATTGGATAATCTATTGTAACATACCTTCCAAGAGCCGATTATTATTTCTTTATTATTTATTGACTTTTTATTTATTCCAAGTGTTTTAAATGTCTGTAAAGCTTTTTTGTTTTTAACTTATTTTTGGTGTCTCATAATCATTTCATGACTGGGGCTGGGGAGTAGATTCATTGACCCCAGCGGAAAGCCGGATTTTCTCCGAGCTGCATTCCCTTCCAGACAGGTCCTGGGGCTCTGCTAGGCCTCTTATCGGCTTTCTTGGCCGAGTGTTAAAGTTGGACCGGCGGACATCAACATTGGTCATGAAACACCTGGAGGCTTACCTCCCGTGATTAGTTATTCACATTTTTGACAACTGTTGTGGAATACAGACATAACTGAGTGATCAGCTGATGACCATAAAAAAGATAAATCCAAACTTTCAGAGAAATTGAATTTGTCAGAAATATCAGATAACATAAATTGTTCTAGAAACCCTAATGCACGACAATATTATGGTGCATGATAGGGTCATATAGCAACCTAGTGGCGACAATTGGAACTAAAATATTACAGCGCCACATAGTAATCTGGTAGCAAAAACTA
>JAFIDM010074098.1:0-18557 GCA_023159025.1 Thereuonema tuberculata | reverse complement strand
TGTTGCAAGTTTCTTTGAAACCAAATGAATGTTCTACTCAGCACTTACTTATTCTGAATTTTTTTAATCTTTATATGCTGAATGATATTAAAATGTAAAGTTTTCTATTTAAATGAAATGTGAAAATGGACTCAGGGAAATACCACAAAGAACCAATTAATTAACAATTGTTTTACGACGAAATAATCAAACTTTAAGATATCTAATTAAACAATTTAGGTGCTGGTAACGGAAGAGGTGACTGTTCACATTCCTGACACATGATGTTTGATTTTTAAACTTCGCACTTTTAAACTAGAAAAATAGTTCACTGACATGATACACTACTGGATGTATTTTACTTATCTTCCTTTAATATTATATTTTGTACAATCTTCCATCAAATTTCTTAGACGTTATATAAAAGTATTGTTTCTAAGCTTATTAATTACAAGGATATTTTAATGTTTTTATTGTTAATTTAAAATTATACGTTTTATAACTTTCATAAATGCTGTAGCAATGCTTGCACTTCAGTTTCTTTTTATTAACTCTTTCCAGATCGTAGCGCCTTTAGTAAAGGCAGGAAATTACCATTCGTCAGCCCAACGCAAAACGTACTTTTATAATTTCGGGTACCAGTCACGTGACGGTGACTATCCGCAACGTCTCGGTTGCGTTCACGGGGAGGAGCTTCCGTATGTGTTCGGTGTCCCCCTCATTGACGGTTTTGCTCATTTTCACAAGAACTACACGAAAGCAGAGAAGATGCTCAGTGAAGCTGTCATGAGATATTGGACCAACTTCGCCAAGAGCGGGTAAGTGACTCGCACAGTATTATTCGGAAGAATTGCTTTGGCTTTTCCATTTACAACACTAAGATGAAACACAAAATAAGTATTAACAAGAATGTTGGTATAACATTTTAAAATTTGTATGTGAATTTTTAATTGTTTAAATAAAATTATTTTCAGATATGTGAACCAACTTTCGAGTATTAGCTTGAGGAGATCCAAATACTTAAACTGAAAGACACTGATAATAAATTTCAGCATTTATATTATTGCTATTAGATCGTTTTTCAGTATCTTGGTATTTTCGGCTCCTGTAGTTCAACTTCTACGGAAATCAGCAGCGCAGTTACATTTGGTAATATTAATCTCATTTTCAGGTTTGTAATATAAATAATTTAGAATTCCTATTCTCTAAAGACGACAACCTATTGGTACAATATCTACTAAAGTCAGTAGACATCTTACATTTTTCGCTGAAATTTCGGCTGCTTAAGATGTATAATTTTTGATTTCCTTTGTTCACAGACATAGATGCCTATTTCCAATTGTTTTATTTTAGATGTATTTTTATCGTAATCTTTTTTTTCTCTTAAATAAGGTTAAAGTGTTATAAACTTATTAACGTGTACGAGGCTACTTCCTACATGGAAAAGGAAAAACTTTAACAAAATTTTAAGAATTAGGAAGGTAAATTATAATGAAGAATTCCAAGTTATTCTGAAAACACTTTTTTCGGTTAAAACAGTCAGAATCAAATGATCCAACTGCAATATTTTCTTTTAAAAAAAAGGGGATATTTGTACTGCTTCATTTAGCCAGATATTAGAGCCCCGATTATCCGCGGAATTGGGTGGCAAGGGCTTCGCGGATAACCCGAAAAAAGATTAAAAATGAGGTGTAAACATGAAAAAAAATATTTCACCATTAAAAATGTACAAAAAACATTTAGTGTACAAAAAACATAATATGTAAAACTTTTAAAATATGTACAGTAAAGCAGAAAGCTTTGCTCTACGTTTGCATCCACAAATTCCGAGAAGGCCTATAGGATCACAATGCACAATAAACCTATCAGTAATTTTCGACCTTCGCACTGTAGGGCCTATTGTATTATCCCTGTTGTTGGCTTGGATTAAAATTGGTTTTTTTGAGGTTCGTAATTAAAAAAATTTTTCGCGGCACTCGCGGATAATCGGGGCTCTACTGTATAATGTAAAAATAAATGGAGCTCTTTCTTTTGTATTGTATATGACTTTAAAACACAATATTTCATATTGTATTCGACTTTAAAAAAAAAGAAAAGAATGACAATCTCTACAGATTAAAGTATGTAGGCTTCAAGTTCTTTTCATTTACATAACTTTAATCTTCAAGAAAACCCAATTGTAGAGCACAATTTGAACAATACTTTTTTCTAGTGAATAAATTTTCGCTAAATATACACTTGACAAAGAAAGCAAAAAAAGATAGCAATAAAATTAGTCCTCGGAAATTTCCAAGTATCACAGCAATTTAACCTCTTTATGAAATTTTAATAAAGTTTTAGAGCAATGACAGATGAACTTGTGTTTAAGAATCTCACTTTTATTTTTTCCTCTCTTGTTTTTTTCCGGGTTTTTATCACGATTCATTAAAAACTTGAAATGCAACCATTAAGTTATTCAAGAATTCCGGACAGAATAAGAATAAAGTTTTACGTTATTTCAGGACCTTTATTTCTTTTCCTTTTATGTCATGAATATCTATCCACAATCCAAAAGCTCCTTCACTCTATAAAAAAAAGACGAGGGGAAAATTGCAAAAACTTCACATATTTTCATGAATAATTCATGTCACGAAAGGAAAGTCAGCGCAGAGTCTGCAAATGGGCTTCAACCGTAGACCAGCAATCTGTTGTCCTTTTTAAGCAGCAACTATTTGCAGGATTTAAATAATCATGAATTTATAAAGAAATACTTTAAAAAAATGTAAAAGACTTATCCGTATGGAAGTTGCAGGCTCATAGTTTCGTGTTGGAACAACTATAAAGTATTCATAATTTATTACAAATTAATGTAAAACTTGCTTAATTTTTTAAGATTATCTTTACAACTGTATAAACTCAACCTACAAATTACAATTCATTTTTTAGTTGCAAAGGTTCGGATGTTTGGTCGTACTCTTGAAGTACTTCATCGAATGTACGCTAAAGTATGTTCTTCCTTTGTTAATTACATTGATAACATCTTAGCAGTCTGTGATTGTAATATCTCAACCACCATTTATTTCTAAGTTTAAATATACTTTTAAGTTTATCCACTGTGAGTTCTCGAATGATTTTAATATAAGTTGTATACAGAGTTGTTGCATCAGAAACTAGCATCTTACCACTGAACATTTCCAAGCACAAGTTTGGAAAATAATATTAAAAAAAATATATATTTAACTTCTTGTTCATCAAAGTTATTTTGTTACAACCTTTCGTTTTGTTTTGTTTTTGTAATGTTGCAAATCAAAATGCAAGAAGAAGATGAAATTCAAAAGGAACTAAGCTTTCAACATCAGAGATTGTGATATATAACAATGATGAAAAATGACGAATAATGATGAAAAAAGTAATTGTTACAAAGAAAGGACGGACAAGAATAATGAAGAAATTTCTCATAGAATACAATGATTGTGAAGATATAATAAATTTAAAAAAATATTTCCAATGAATAAAAATACAGAGATAAGAAATGTAAGTTATAGTATTTACAAATTCATTTCATATATTCTTCGAAAAATTTTTTGCATATTTTTTCAATAGATTCTTCGAAAAAATTATTTACATGAAATAAAAAAGATCACTGGTATTTTCTGATAGTGTGTTAGATTCTATTTTGTAATAGATAAAAATCGAATTACTTTTTGTATTAAATATGAATAGGCTATGAAATTCACAAACAGAATGCTAATACTTACTCAGTGTATTCAATTTATCGAGCATTTGAAAATTGATGCATGTTTGTAAAACGTTGACAGCGGGTTGTGATGTATTGTTAGTATTACGATAACATTGTGATCGACTACTACTCGACTTCGTTAGATTACCCTTTACGTCCATGAAGTTGGAATCGTGACGAAAACGTTTGTCAGATTTTTATGCATTAGCATGTCTAATAAGAATTTCTGAATGGTAAGTTGGTCTTTATCTTAGATCACCTTGTTAATTTTTTCCGGAACAAATGGTAATTCTTCTGGATATTTTTCGAAAAGTCAAATGAAAACTATCTCTGCAACTGCATGATAAAGATCTGAGAGTAAATCTTGAATTCCTGAATATCAAATACACATTTTCACAAGCATAGGAATCTCAAACAGCTGCTTCGGTATTTTACTGAAATTTGCTCTGGGGTATTGAACAAAGGGTGTGGAAGATAAATCCCCTTCGCTCTGCCGTAGTGTTCTGGGGTTTGATTGATTTTTTTGTGTTTTTTTCTGCTTCTTTTGGCAGCAAGCAAAAGTGTGATCAGTCATCTTTTTCACCCTCTGAAATTGTCGGAAATTGTAATAGAGTAACTCTAACTGATGAGACGAGATAGTAGTCTCGAATTTTCCCATTTTGAGTAGCTCTAAATGTGCTTGTGAAAATATGTACGTTTTCCACTTTTTTCATGTTTCACCAATGTACTTTAAGCCCATTTAACTCTTGGAATCCTTCAGTAATTTGTTTTGTGTCATTTGGAGCTTTTCGCTTTAGGCTTTCCTTTATTTTATCTGTATTGTAATTGTCTCTTTATTCTTAGGGATCCGAATGCACCGGAGAAACAGACATCGATACACGGAGGTAAGAATAAGAACCGATTCACCAAGTTGACGTGGCCATCCTATGAACTGATGCATCAAAGATATCTGAGCATAGGTAAGCATTGTATGTTGTTCTGAAACCAGTCTGTGTTTGTCCCAGTCTGTGAGGTGGTCCTAAAAATAAATACGAAAATAGAAAAGAAAAATCACAAAACTCTATCTGTTTGAAAACTTCTGGGATACTGCTGATATCTCCAATCACTGAGCACGAATTTAAACCTTCCTGCGTTATGAAGATGGTTCAATTTTTAGGGAAACAAGTTTTTTCCAAATTCTTTCATTTCCTCTACATTATTTTGCCATTGTTATTCACGTTATAAGTTCAAAGCTTAGGTGCAGCGAATTGCTAATGAACTGAATCTTTTTGTCTATCATCTAGCTAGGATTGTTGCAAATTATCTGAGGAGTAACGTTAACTACAGTAGAAATTACATAACTGGATGATTTCCTCAAACTACGTAGTAGAAGAAGAGTCGAAGAATATTTTTTTAAATGTCAAAGGGCAACGACTGATTTTCTGTATATTGTAGAAAAAAAACCCAGTTTCGTTATTTCTGCAGTTATTTAACCCAATTTCTCAACAAATGTAACTATTCTTAACCAAAAAGGTTTCTTGAGAGACTGTGCCCCTAAATTTGAGAATAACTATCTGCTTCTGTCTATTTTGCTGTTTATTTTGTAATTTGTGTCTGAGAATTGTAACTCTACATAGAAACTATTTGTGGAGTTTTGTCGCTCATTTAATGAATCGGATCTGGAGTCTGTGTGTCTCAAACAGCCACCACTGCTGCAGAAAATGAAAGGAGAAGAAGAAAAATGTGCTTCCTTTGTTTTTCATTTCGAATAAAACTAGGAGGAAGTTAATTTGCTGCTATTCATTTTATGGCTCTTTCGAATATGTGCTTCTAATCTCAACAATATCTAAGAATATAACTGTGATAAAAAATTCTTTTCTTTATTTAATTCGGACCAAAGAAAAACGAAAAAAAGATATTAATCCCGAACAGTGAACCGTCGTAAAAAATTTGCGACAAAGAAAATAGAGGATGTATGGACGAAGAAAGTGGAACAGGAATTCAAAGGGAAAGAAAAGGAATGGTAGCTTTGTACAGTCCTCGCATTGAGAGTTCTCTCATCTGCAGACGTTGGACTTTTATGGAGGGATTTTATGAGCACTGCTCTGCCGAGAAGCCGACTTGGCCATAACCGCAGTGTAACAGAGATCGGCTTGGGAGACTTGCCTTTCCTGAAAACGAGAATAATTCCTCTTTTTTGCCTTGTTTTTTTCACATCTCTTTCTACAATAGAATTAAATAGTTCTAATTACAATTATCAATATTTCAGAAAAAAAGCTCTTTTTACCAAAGCAATTACAATAAAAAGTGAGTTATAATTGCATTTCACAATATTAAAAAAATAAATAACTTAAAAAAAAACGTATAAGTCTCTGGCATGTGTTGGGAATCTGTGATAGGACTTTACAGTTCATAGAAAGACAGTATGAAAGAGAATGTAGTAATATTCTCCGTTTGTTGTTATTCTTTATGTTGAGTTTAGTCAACTATATTTTCAATTCATGATATTTACATTTTCTCAGATTAAATAATTTCTTTTAATCATAAGCAATAAATAAGACCAAATATTTACTGGGTTATTTCCAAGAACAGCTGTTTCACCTTCATTTTTATCATCATTAATCACCAAAAAGTCTTTTTTAAGACGAAGCCTAAGATGAACAATCATAAGAATGTTCTACCTCTCAGAACTAAAGAGCAAAAATAAAATACATACTAAATATAGTATAATAAAAAGCTCTCATGTGCCTCATCCTATTCGCTATCCGCCTTGATGATCTCAAAGAACTATGAAACAACTGTTCCACGATATCACTCTAGTAAATTATTATTGTTATTGATAAATTGACAATTATTTATAAATGAATGCTCTTTTTTACTGTGTAATTCCCTTGAAAGGTTCTACTACGGCTGGCGGTGAAATCACACAATTGAATTTTGCCAATCATTTGTCTTTTAATCATTGTCTTTAGTTGTGAAAAATGCCACTTTAATTTTTCTTATTTTTTTTTTAATTTAATGTATCTACGTTTATACTGTAACAATAAATTCTTATTGATGTTTATTTTTTACGAGAAGAATAAGTATTATATAAACAAATACAGTTTAATAACCTTTACATAGAAGTCTAATAGATTTAAGCTGTCTTTAAACCAAACTTTGTCTCTTCAGTTTGCCAACCTATTAAGCCAATTCAAAGTCACTTCAGAAACTTTCTCGAAAGGGAACTCGCCTTTTAGAAACTCTCTTCGGTCTCGACCGATACAGATCGCGTTCCCGTCTCAAAGCTTAGTGCCACCTGGCGTTTTCCGACAGAAGATCGAAGTCGTGTGCTTGAAATCTTGAAAAGGATTGTTTACTGGAAGCGAAGAGAGAACTGTAAGGTCATTCTCATTAAAGGTAATATCGATAGAAAAGGATCCCTTTTGGTTCGTAGTATTGGTTCGACCAAGATTACTTATTGATTGCTGTAATAAATCCTGCTAATCCTCGATAGGCTTAAGTGCGGGAATGAGGGTTCAGGTAGTTTTGACTTACACTGCCACCAATTCAGTCTTGGAAAGTTAAGAGATCTCCCCACTTTCTTTTCATTACTTTCAGAAATTATCAAAGAACAAAGAATATAACATTCAATCTATTATAACCTTTGATTGTGAAGATAGACAGTGAGGCGCCGAAACTGAATTGGAATTCTTCTAGACTTCATTAAGAATTCTTAATGAATTTCAGCTTTAATAATATTCTGAGAATAGTATCGAAGTGTAACGTTCTAAGACTCGCTTAGAACATACTCATTCTAATTTATTTTTCTTATTTTAACCGGAATATTTGATGCCTTATCGCTAAGGAAGCAAGCGTCTCAGTATTTTCAAAACACTCCTATATCAAAAGCCTCTGTTCTCTTACCGTGACATCATAATATCTTAATATTACAAGTTTTCTTTTTCTCTTTAGTGAATTCAGTTCTATTGCTTAATTTATAATAGATAAATGTACTGTGTGGTTTGGCTAGAGGACAGGTCTTTCATCCCATCTCTCCAAGTTTGTTAAAATCAGGACAGGACAGCTCTTGCTCGGATTCTTTGCTTGTTCTATGGTCTTTGCCAACTCAGGAAAATTGGAGTAGTTTATTCGTATTCAATCGATGTTAAACAGACTTTAAACAATATATAATGTTGTCTTTTTGCATCAATTCTTAACTTTGAAAAAATTAGATAAAAGATGGTAATTTATTAGAATAAACCGTTGAATAAAAATAGTTTTATTTATTTTTTATGTCTTCCAAAAGAGGAGCCCATTATGTCAAAGAAACTAAGAGACAGAAAGAAACAGAATCCAAATACGCAGTCCAGCGCCTAAACAGGGAGAGGACACATCCTGTAGCTTTCAAATTTGAAATGCCCTTTTGTAACATGAAAATACACATGAAGAACTTGAAAAATATGTATGTTTAGGAGCCAAGTCTCAAAAGATTTTGAAAGATTTTACATTGTTTTCATTGAATTTCCGCTATAAGCTTAAATAATTCCGCTATTAGCTTAACGAAACTATTATGGTTGTCCTGATGGCTAACGCCACTGTTAAAAGTGCAAAACTACGCTACCAAAGCCATATTTATTTTACAGATAGTACCAGCGTGAAATGATTCCAATTACAGCTCGGTGCGACTTCAGTTCCTTGCATTTCATGCTTGTAAAGAAATCAGTATCTCGTGTAGCCACCACGGGCGGCAATAACATCTGCTACCCGGCCCGACGTAGAGAGGAAGAGTCATTGAATGTGCATTTGGGCTATCTCATTCCATAGGGTTTCGACACGTGTCAAAGTTCATTCGCTGTAGCCAAGCGTGGACTGTGGTTGCCAGTCGTTGTAGTTGTGATAATGGACCAGTATGTTCAACAGGCAACAGATCCGGTGAACACACTGGCCATGGAAGAGGTTGAACACGGTGGTCATCCTGGAATTGCTGAACGTTGTATGCTACGTACGGTCGCGCATTATCCTGTTGGTAAGTGATCCCAGGCAGGCCCTGAAAAAAAGGAACAACAATAGGTTCCAACACCACAGAGATGTAACGGTGGTTATTCAATGTCCCGGGAATGTGCGGGAGTAGGCGCGAGAGGGATTGGAATCCAGTAAAGTCTTCAGGAAGCAGAATATGAAAAGAGAATAGAAACCTGCTATATTTTTATACTATTAATATAGTATAATAACATAGCGGCTTTCTGTTCTCTTTCTTATACTGGTTCCAGGGGACGTTACTAGTATAATATAATACTACACTACAAAGCCAGGTACCGGATCGGAATGGCGATGCATAATGCAAGACTCATTTAGTCTTTCGCCGCGGTGCTGCCAGACACGGATGCCACCATCACGGTGCTGCGGGATTCTTCGGAAAAAACGATGTCATGCCATTCGTCCCTCCATGCGCGACACAATTGCAGCCTCAGATGCATGTGGTGTACAGTCAAAGGTAGCGAAGCAATGGGCACCTTGCAAAATTCTCTAGTACGTACAGAGATTGGTTGCTGTGCAACACTTCCTAATTCTTGAACTAAGGTTTGTGATGTGGCTGTACGATCCGTAATAGCACACAAGATACCTGTCCTCTCGTTCGGTGACGGATCCCCCCTTCGGATCCTCAACCCACCGATCCCACCTTCGCATCACTATGGCAGCGTTTCATCCAACATGAGCGCCATTTCTTGGAAGGAAAATCCGCAGTCTCGATATGCAATAATTCTCCCGCGAGCAAAGACAGAAACCTGATGGCTGTATTCGTCGACGAGGCGTACTGAAGCAAACACAATTCCAATACTGTACAGCGGTTCTTTGTTCTCCTCTCTTATACCCCTCTCTTCGAGGGGCGTTACTGGCTCATATTATTTACATGATCCACCAACATGCAAATTTCGGGTCGATCGGATGTGTCTCACTGGTGTTGCACTTTTAATGGCCAGCACTCTACTTGGGTTCAAATGCACCTCATAATCTTAGATTTTTTTTCCTTCATCTTCTTTTTTTCTCTCATTTTCCTAATTTTTTTCCTTTTCTTTTTTATTTTTTCTTCTATCTTATTTTTTTCTTCTTTTCCTAACTTTGTTTTGTTTTTCCTTGCTTAAATGTATTTTTGTTTATTATTTATCTTTATTTTTCTGGCTTACGCTAATAAAACGATGAGAAATTGTAAATAACATCCTTTTTTATTATACATATGTTTTTTTGTTCTTACTTAAATTTGAACTGATTGAGAAAGCTAAATTAGCTACAAAAGGGTCAAGGGTTACAAGCGAAGTTCGAAAAGCCTACGTATCTGTATCTATTCATTAGTTTATTAAGAATGTGTAATCTTCAGCTTTCTTATTTGTCTTCATTCAAGTCAAAATAAAATATAAACATGAATGCAGTAATACAATATAAACGTAGAACATTAATACAAGAAATGGAAAAAAATTAGTTAATCAAATATAAGTGATCTACTAGATAATTTATATAAACAAGTAAAGAGAATATTATTTGTAATTTCTAATCGTTTTACTAATGTAAGCCAGAATAGGATGGAAGAAAAAAAGTTGAGAAAAAAATGAGATGAAGGAAAAAAAAAAAAATCTAAGTATATGGAGCTGATTCGAACCCATCAACTCACGCATAAGAGGGAGAGCGATGCCAGATGAGTATCGCCGACAACCGTAATAAATTCATTACATTTCTAACAATTAAGCTAATAACGGAAATCCAAAGAAAGCAATGCCAAATATCTCGAAATCCTTTGAGAGTTGGCCCCAAATACAAATATATATATATATATGAGTATATATATTTTTGAAATACTTCATGCGTACTTTCATCTTACTGAAATTTGAAAGATACAGGGTGTGTCCTCTCCTTGAAAATTACCTGACCCACACTTATAATAATATTTTGATATTTTGAGCATTTTGTTTAATTTTACTTTTAAACTTATATAATGAATTAAATGCCAGCATAAGAATTAATTTCTTCGTGAGTTTATCTTATTTTCTTAATTATTTGGAGATCCCAATATCTTCCGCTAGGTATGAATCCTATGTACATCTTACGGAAGATACTCGTGGATTCAGAGGTGACTTGCCCTCGCTAATGAATATCAGAAAATGTAAAATAGCTGTGTCACAATGCACATATAAACCAAAGGTCTTATTTATAAATTATGATATTATTTACGTTTTGAGATTGTCGTGGTTATATCATGTAAAGTTACAACAGTAAATTTACTTTTACAATTTAATAGTAAAGATAGTTTTATACAGTCTATTGGATATTTGATACAGAAATCGATAAGAAATGTTCTATAGTTAAAATTATCTATATATAAATCAATTTTAATTTGAGTATATTTGTAATAACGCATCTTTAAACCTATTCTTTTTGTTTTTAGGTATGCGACCAAAGGTGAGGCATCATTATCGAGCTCATAAGTTATCCATTTGGACGAAATTAATTCCAGCAATCCACGTGCCTGGAGGTGATAGCGTCAGCCCCCGTCATCATCTGTTCGATAAGCACGAGGATCCGTCAACGTTCGAAGGGAACGTGCGTCATTCTTCGTTTACGCGTCTTCCCTCGGCTCCCCTGCCGCCAACCTTACTTCCGCCGCCCTATACCTTCCGTAATGTTAGCCAATATCGGCCGCCTAACCTGACTGATTTGTGGATGCGGCCGACGTCTGGCGTCGGGGGTTTGCCAATAGTTCCGGATCCTCCGGGGGTCGACGGTATAAGGCCTACCACTGCGCTGGACAACCAGCGTAAGAACGGCACCGACTCGGCGCGGGTGGAAGCTATCTCTCAAGGCGGCTACTCAACTGCGCTGAGCGTGACAATAGCCGTCGGCTGCTCTCTCCTCATCCTCAATGTGCTCATCTTCGCAGGGGTGTATTACCAGAGGGATAAGAACCGGATCGAGGCCAAACTGCAGAAGAGAAACTACAAGGTGAAGAAGATCAGTGACGACGCAGCGTCGGCAACGCAGACTCCAGCCACCCCGCAGAAACACGCTCCACCACCCCCGCCCCACTCCTCACAGCCGCCGCCTATGCACCCTAGCCAACAGCAGCAGCAGCAACAGGTGGCGGCCGCACAACCCCTCGTGGGACTTCCTCGGGCGCCTCCGCCTTCGCCTGTCGGCCAGTCCAATCCTGCCAGGGACTTCGACAAGGCAACCCAGCTCAACACGACCAAACCGCCCACGAAAGTGGGCGATCCTTCGCTGCCAGAATCGCAACCACTACTAGCGCAAAACGTTAGCGCCAGACCTCAAGCGCGGACGCCCAAGATGCAAGAAATCCGTGTGTAAGAGCAGACATTGTTCTTGTAGACTATCATTGCCTGTCCCTTGCGTCTTCAAAAAGGGTGTTCATATCTTTCTCAATTAGAGCAGGGTTCCGATAGAGGGAGGCCCCCCTGGAATTACCCCTCTCCCCACTACAAGGGCCTCTCTCTCTTCTTTTCCACCCAACGACCCGCTCTGATGAACCTCGAAGCGAACATTTTAAAAGCTGGCGAAGTTACACACACGGTAGCGTCGACAGTGAAGGCGGATGATCCCGAGCTTCAAAGACCGGAATGCACGAACACCGGTTCCAACCCCGTCTAGGCCTAGTGTGCGACAAGTCCGGATCGGTTCTCATTCTCTCGCCACGAAGTTTTCCGGAATTTGTTACTTTCATCAAAGTATCTCGTCATACACTCCAACGGAGTGAGCGAGAGATAGAATGAAAGATACTTCATCTTTAAAAAAATAAAATGGACAAATTTCCACATTATATATTTGTGCCTCAGTGTGCAGTTTGAAAGTGTATAACAAAGAAATACTGAAATAGTACGGCCAAAAAACGCTTGAAATATCTGCTCTCAAGATTAGAACATCGTGATAATAATGCGATGAGTTTTTAATGAATTCGTAAATGTATTATGCTAAGTGTAAACTAGGATGAATTTTTCCAGAGAGGCTCGCTTTCTACAACGAGTGAAATATGTGTTTCAGAATTTCCACCCTGTTAAAAAAAATTTACTACATATAAGCCAACGAGATAAAAGTTGTTCATCTAATATAAAATAGAGTAATAGTTGTTTTGTTGTTTTGGGGGAGAAAGGAACTAAATGATTTGCCTTTCAAGGTGTTTTAGCAACTCCTTATCTCGAGCAGTTTTTTCCACCGATTTGTATTTCGTGAACAAATAGGTTTTTCTGTTTTCAATGAGAATTTGTTGTGAAAAACAAAATCAATTCAAAGCTTTTCTAAGATACTTCTTCCACCATCTATTAGCACCCACTGCAAAAGCCATTAACAATACGACGAAAACGAAGATTTCTTTTCGGTTTCCTTAATTGCTCTTTCTTTAATTTCTGTGCTCACGATGGAACACAAGTAAAAATAAACACTGCTTCTGTCTGAATGTGTGAGAAAGTAAGACGTGTGTCTGTGGCAGTTGAGAACAAAACTGTTGTCATTGATTAAAAAAAAAGAAAAGTGTTAGGGGATATTGAGAAGTTGATTTTTACTACACTGTTGACAAACAGTGGTTTTTTTGATTGGTCGAGCCTGTGCTCGTTTAGCCAATCACATATTAGGATTTGATGTAAACAAACCCATTTCCTATTGCCCGAAACCGTCGTAAAAATTAGTTCGTAAAAAAAAGCGAGTTTTTATCACCAAAATATTTTTCACTTTTCATTTAATGAAAAGATCATTCGTTGTTTGGTTAACCGTTCTTTTTCATTGAAAAACGAAGTGATATTTGCTTTCTGGATAGATTGTCTTCGATCTTTAATAATCTTTGATAAAAAAATAATCATTTTTAATAAAAAGATTTTAAAAAAGCTAAAATAAGGTTCGTAAAACATTAGTAAAATGAAGTTTATCGTTAAAACTTTCTTTTATTTCAATAGATATTTCTCTGAAAAAAAATCAAAAAGTCGCATTATATACAAAAATTTCTTGAAATTTTATAGGTAAACAAGAGATTTACAAGGTTTTATTAAAAGTTAACATTCAATATAGAATCCAAGATAGATTCCAGTGTTTCTTTTAATGAAATCACCTTAACAGGGAATTTTAATAGTCTTTTTAGTCAAAAACCTGAAACCAAATAGATTTGAAGGGTATTTTGTTTCTTGACTGTAGAAAATAATAATTTCTAAGGTGATTATTAAGATTTAATTCTGTAATAACTTTGTTAATAATTCCGTAATTGTTATTGTTATTTTTAAAATTTAATTTCAACACGATATAACATATTTGGTAAATATCTTACAATCCAAAATGTATGTAAGCAAAATACATCGAGAGAAACAAAGGAAAGTAAATTTCGATTCCTTGCTTTCTTATTAAGTTAGGAAATTACTGTATCTTGTTCTGTCATGACCATCAGTCGTCCAATTCAATTCAATTGTTTTTTTGCCCTCATTTACACATATTAAGTGAATTTTCCAGTTTTCTGTTTAAGTTACATGCTTAGAGACATTACATATGTGAAAGCTTCGGCTACGAATTGAATTCCTTTCTTTATCCAAATTATTTATATAACAATTTATCCTCTTATTTGGAATGTGTTTATTAAATAACTGGTGTCTACAGAACCTGATACTTACATGTGATTTTTAGATATGTTTTTAAATATAAAAAAAAATTAAAAACATATCGAAAAATCAAATGTAAGTATCAGGTTCTGTAGATACCAGTTACTTAATAAACACTTTCCAAATAAATATTTTTGTATTTACTTTTCTAAAATTTTATTATTTTCTGTAAATAAAGTAAGAAAGAGTATTTAGGTTTTTATTACTTTAATTACTTTATTTAAAAAAATATGTAATTATTTTTATGGGAATAACTAGAATACAATTTTTTTAAAAATCCGTATAACAAAATAAAAATCATAAAAGAACTAAGTATCAGAATAAATTTAATGTTTTCATAGAATAAGATTCATTATAACTGTTTTTAAAAAGATGACAGTTCAAAAACAAATCCCTAAAATTGTTCCGACAAGTTATTTGGAAACATGTTCAAATTAAGGTGAATTTTCATGAATAGTTTGAATAAAAAGAACAATTTCACGTTGGAAGCATTTACTATCAAAGCAGGATATATAAGATAGCCTCACAATATTCTTCTTAGCTCAAGGTTGTCTGAGATGTCAATTGTGGAGTTATTCTAAGTAGTAAGAATTTTTGACAATTTCAACATTGACTTACCGTATATGCTCCAATAGAGGCCCCCGGCGTTTATTTGCAAAACTAGCCTCGGCTCCCGGCGCTTAATAGAGACCGGCTGCTATTAGAGGCCGGCCATTATTAACAAAAACCTTCAGAACGCAATATTTTTACACATAAATACCGGCTAATATTACAAACAGCTACTTTATTTGAATTTCACATGCTACATAAGACTGTTAAAGATAAATGACAATGTCTTTCTGTACCTTTCGCTGCTATTCCGCAATGACGGGCGGTCGCCTCACCGGAAGTTTCTTTCGCGTATTCCACCTCGCGAATCTTAAAGGCAATGTCAAATGACCGTTTCGGCGGCTTTTTGTAAGGCAATGTACCGTAAGATATTACGCACGACTATAAAGATACGGACGCTTACACTAGTACCGACAGGCAAATATCAAAGACCCGGCTACTGTTAGAGACCGGCTACTATTTGGCCGCGTCCCCTCTGCATCCCGGCGCTTATTAGAGACCGGCGACAATAAGAGACTCGGCGTTTATTGGAGCATATACGGTAATCAAATTAGTTATTATTTTTTTCGAAATTTGATGATATATTAAACATATGTCAATATTAACATTTTGCTTTACATTAAAATTATTTTCTTTATTCACATTTTCAGTATTAATGCATTTATTTATTTGTTTATTTTTATGTTATTATTTGCTGAGGGCTAGGTCGAAATTTTCATTTCGATATTTATATTAAATTCAATTGATTTCTTGTAATTGTTGGTACTTCACAACAGTTGTTTGCCTTAATAAGGAAATTGATGTCATTTATATATATTTGGGGCCTTACAATCCAGGCAGGTCATTCATAACATTTACATTAAAGCATCTGAAAGCCTCAAATACCAAATATTCTCAAAATAAGCAGTCCTGCTGTTATTTATGAGATTTACAAGTTTAGTTACTTGATTCCTCTCATTCATAATTTTCTTAACCCAAGACATGACTTGTTTCTGGTCAAGTTAGTAAGCATTTATTTTTAATAATGGACAATTGTCCTCTTTTCATACATCATACAAACAAAATCGTATGTTGTAATACATAGGCTATCTTCTCAATAATGTTCTTTACCATGTAACAGTCTCTGAAATTCCTAATACAAATACATCATTATATTTTTAATATATCCTTTGTTATGTAAATTTTCAAAGGATTCAATTTTGAACTAAACTGATTTTCACAAAATGATACAAGCAATACAAAAATAAAAAATCATTTTCTTTTCCAGTATCACTTCAAAAAAAGGACTAGATGTAATACTCTGAAACAGTATTCTTAAATAGTAAATTATATTACTACCTTAATTGAATTAATTAAATTTCATGTTTTCTGTTACGTAGTTTACCTTAAGTAAAAGAATTATATATAAAATTTATTTTGTACATAATTCTTTTACTTTATTAATTTATATACGCTATTATTGTTAGTAAAAATAATTTATTCTGAAAATTTTAACTTTCTGGTATTTTTAAGTTCTTACAAAGTAAAAGAAAATTATCAAGTAAGATATCTTGTTAAAGTAATTAAATCTGCTTTGTTATGAAACAATATTTCAAAAAATATTTTATATATATATATTATTGTATTAATTCATTTTTTCATCTTTTCTTAAATGCTTATTTTTTAAATGTAATTTAAGTAACAATAATAGTTACGTAAACTTCTAACTACTAAATTTATGTAATCTGGACTGAATTGTTAATAATATTTGATTTCTACGAAACGATAACTGAAAAGCAATTAAGTCAATTTCATCGTAACCTTGTTTGACCTTTGTAAATGTAATTAATATTTACTATTTATTCTAATTATAATATCATTTCATTAGAATTTATATCATTAACTCTATTTGCTTTTATCAGGAAAGCATACATTCTTGTTTGAGAAATGCAATTGTTATTTATTTTATTAATAACTTTACAATTGTAAAGTTGTTTTCATTACTAACTTTAATCTATAACTTTAAACTTATCCAATATATTTCAAATTTAATTATTTTTATTTAACTTTATTTAGGAATTCTGTTAAGATGATGTTCATTTGTTTGCAAAATGATTTAAATGTTTCTCTTGAATTATCAGGGCTCATTTCATAACCTTCAAAATGTATTTAAAGATTTAGAAGTTCTTTGTTGAAATTCAAAGAAAACAAGAAAAAAAAATGTAAGAAAGAAAAGTCTTTACTTCTGCCAAGACCAATGTCATAGTCGTTTGGCGTGAGTTTTGGCTGGTAATGTCATTTCCATTCGGAATTCGTCTTAAGACAAGTTTCTGGAAATTTCCGACATCTAGAATTCAGAAAAATGTAGAGAGGTTAAATCAAGTTAAGATCAAAACCTTACGAAAACTAGTAACAGAAAGCCGATGTCTCCATCTGTGATTTTCTGTTTTCTATAATTGAAGCATCTAACTTTAAGACGTTATTTGATCTGCTCTTATTTCTGTCATTCGAAAAAAAGACAAAAAAAAAAAACATAAAGAATAGTAACAGAATTGCAAAGAGAATTCGATTCTCTTTTTACTGCAAACGTTATTAAGTTGAAACCTCTCAGCTTCTTCAGTTGTAAGTCTTACTGTTTGAGTTGTGACGCTCTAAAAGCACATTTGAGATTCTGGTAATAAAACTAGTGAAATTATGCTGTCTTATCTAGGAATGCAGTAAACAAAAAGCGTTAGTACGATTGGTTAGTTGGCGCATGTTGGCGCCATCGTGCAACGTCTCCTCGCAAATGTGGAAAAAAAAATTCTCAACACAGGTTTTGAAGTAAATGATATTAAGAACATCGGTAAAATTTACTTGAAAATTGTAGTTGCTGAACTAAGTTCTAAACAAACATTTTTTTTTATTTAGGTGTTGTTTCTTTTTTATTATAAGCTTCAAATTGTTAAGGAATCTTGTGCCAAAATTGAACTCTTCCATTAAAACAGACATCCAATTGCTTTTTCTTATTATGTGATTCGTTTTTATTTTGTTTCCTCCCACCAGAATTTTAATCTATTGGTCCAGTTTTTACGAATGTTAATAGGAACTTTGAGCCCATATAAGTTACGATCTTTTAGAAAAGTAATTTTTGAATTATCATGTGCAGAGAACATTAGATTGAAATGTTAAATTTTAAATTAAAAGTAAATTTTATATCCTTTGGTGAAAGTTTTTTTTTTGTTTTCTAACTCTTTTTTTCTTCTGTTTGAATTAACAAATTTAGTTAAGACAAATTAAATCCTAATAAAAGCAGTAATTCCAATTTGGGAACAAACATAAACATTATAGTAAATAACTTTATTTAATTTCAGCGAAGACCAGAGGTACTGTATTGAAAACCCAATGTGTTGAATTTTTTTCCCAGATCCTTCTTGGCTTCTATAACATTTGTACAATCAAACTATTGTTATTATTTATTAATAATAAAACATTTCTCTTGAAGTCAATTGGCTTTCATTTAGAAAGATAGAATTTATAACACAGTGTTTCAAATATTGACAATTAAGTTCATTGTTCTTCTGCTATTTACTGTTTTGTTATTTTGTATTTTTTCAACATAGTTCTGAAGAGTTAGCTGGTGGTAATGTGTGAAATCATTTTCCAGACAAGTAAATGTGTGAAATCATTTT
>JAFIDM010074097.1:5788-18560 GCA_023159025.1 Thereuonema tuberculata | reverse complement strand
TTATCTTTGCCCGAAGAAGCCATGTCTGTTATTATTATGGCGAAATCAATTGCATCTGTGAGTTTTTATTGTTGTAATTTTTATTATATAATTTTTAATTTTAGTCATGTGCGTTGGCTTGATTATATTTCTGTTTTTAAATAATTTCACGCACGTTAACACTGTTTTATTAATATAAGTTAATTTTATTCTTTTATTCTATACTTTCTAAATTTCTAAATTGCAAATGATTGGTTGAAATTGATCAATTACTAAACTGATCAAGAGGCCGTTATATATATAGTACTTTCGTGTACTTTGTGTAATCAATTGATTACACAGCATATAACAGAGAATTACAGTACATGTGAACTTATTATTTGTAATATAATAACCCTTGATGGAATTCAAATTACAAAGAAGCCTGTTAGATTTATATTTCCTGCACAATCATGTTTTAATCATTCAATATTACTTATTACTTTTTAAATGCTGACGGTTCTTAAGTTAATAGACTCTAGTCTATTGATTTTCTTTTCTTTCGTTTCTAATCCTTAACCTGAATCCTGTGGAATTTTTAACCTCATTTCGCGAACTGGACTTTTCGTCGATGGGTTCGTCTGGCTACTGAGTCCATAAAGAGGACGAAACGACCGTCTCAGACTCCCACCGATGAAATCCCTGGGGCGAAATCTTTTGAATTTCTTTTGTGCCTTGTTGATTTTTTTCTTTATGCTTATTCGGATAAATTATTTATTTTATCAAATAAATACTTTGAACATTATACAAGAATAATGAATATATTTTTAAATTAAAATATAACTTTTCTGTAAAATAAACACTTGCTTGTTTTACACTATAGCAAGAACTATTGCCTTTTACGCCTTCTAGTTGACCATCAATATGGGTAAATCTCGCTGAGGAGTCCAAAAAGGACGAAACAGCTGTCCCATATTCCCGTTGACGATAGTTGAGGTCGTGAGTGAATTGTGCAATCATATTATTGCTTTTTATGTTTCAGTTTGTGCTCGTTAAACTCTCCGACGTATAACCAGTTAAACATTTGTTTTAATTTAAATAGCAGAAAACAATAAACTCAGTAATTAATAATTGTGGACAAATGACTGAATTTCAATGGTAAGTTCTTAATTTTAAAAAATCATCACCTCTAATTATTTTGACAAACATTTAAAGTCGATAGAGCTCTGAACCAGAGACGTCTGTAAATTTAGGCTATAGTTAGTAATAAAAAAAGTTATATATTAAAAACGATAAAAGTTATCACGATTTTAAATTTCATGTTGCCGAAAATTTGAACATTTCGTATGAATCGATATTACGTTTTATTTCATCCAGTTTCTACAACTTAAATATCTGTGGTTACTAATTTAGTTTCTTTTAAAAAAAAGTGTTTTTATTAAAAATTATCAAATATTCATCTACTATTACTTAATTTAAAAAGAAATGTAAAAAGCAGTTTATTAGAGGTTTATCAAAATTCATTGAATTTTTAGATTTAAGCATTGAGATGCCCTTAGTTCGAAGCTTAAGTAAATCCCTTAAAACAAATGTTTTTCTTAGTTTTTTTGTCGTTTGTTTAGTGTATTTTTTGCTTTGAATCGATGTCGTTTTTAATCGGTATTTTTACTTTCTCAAATGACGTTCGTTTGTTTTAAATGAACTAATTGCTTAAACAGAAATCTGAAGCGAAAAATAATTCTTATTCAAACTAGGGGTAATATGAATTTTCAGGACGTATTTAAATGGAGTATAGGTCACTTTGTTTCTGAACTATCTGCAGCTACTGTGTCGCAAGAAACCAGTGTGTTAGCAAAACAAACTGGCATTGTTACCTAAATAATTTTTTAGTTCATCTGAACATTTAAATCTCTCGAAAACACGAAACCTAACTCCTTAATAATTACAAGAAGTTGTGAGTTAATTGATACTTACAATAAATAAATAAAAACAATGATTTCGTTTAAAAGTGTTCCTTGAAACTAATTTGCATCATTTAAAGTAATTCTTACTAGCATTTCGTGATGAGGAAATTTATTAGAAAAACATTGGATTTTTATATTTATTTCTTCTACGATCGAAGCTTGCTTAGGATCAAAACAAAAGTTGTTTTTTTTTTCAATTTTCTCTATATTGTTTTATTTATTTTTCTCTTTCTGTCGATCATATTTTTAAACAGAATTGCTACATTGATTATAAAATTCTTTAGGGTGGTTTGGCAGTTGACTCAAGGTAATAAGGATATTGATTCGATATGTAGGAAAATAAAGGAGGAATATAAAAAAAATGGGATCAGAAAATAAATTTAACTAATGAAGATTTAGAAATTGAAGAAACTAAAATTAAGAAAACGAATAATTTTAGATTATATTTTCTATAGATAAATTTTATACAAATAGAATAGAGAATAGGAAGTGATTGGAGTACTTAATTCAGTTTTACGGAACAGTTATTTATTAAAATAATTTAGAAATCTTTTTCAAGCTTTTGTACTATGTGGGGTTGAAATATGGACTATAAGTAAGAGATAACAAGACAGATTACAGATGACTTTTGGAGAAGAGCTGCAAGGAAATCAAGAAGGGAAAGGATAAGGATACAGTAATAAGAAAGAATAATCAAAAACATACTGCAAAAGAAATTGTGAAAAGAAGATTAAGATGGTATGGGTATGTGAGAAGTAGGAGGAATGGAAGATTACCAAAAGCAAATGATGAATTGGAAGGAAGAAAAAGAAGAAGAGAACGTTCGCATTTTAAAACACAGTTTTCATTAGTTAAGTTTGAAGAAAAATCACATATTGAAGAAAGATTTTCATTTTGAAATTTGGTTCCATTAATATGAACTAGTTTAATTCAACATTAATTGACTTTGAAAAATAAGGAAATAAACAATTGATAATTTTATTCTGTGTGTTTCAGTAACCAGTAGTTAACTACTGTGGAAGATCGTAATTTGCTGTACTTTGAAAGTAATCAATAATATTAAAACATCAGAAGCAAAGGATTTATTAGTCTTAAGAATCTTTGAAACATGTGACATTGTTCAGATTTAGAGAAAACTTGAAAAAAAAAGCATTACATAAAAGCGTTTTAGAAATTGTATTTTGAATTCTTCATGCAAAGATATTTGCAGTTTAAAACAGCTTTTCTTCCATTAATGGAATTAGGCTTATTTCCAGTTTAAGTCACCATTATTAAGCTTTTCTTTTCATTTTTCCAAACGAAAGCAATCACCGCAACATATAGTAAACCATGGAAGCTTATTTCGTTGCAAAAGATGCAATTCGCAAATAGGAAAAGTAACAGTTTTGAAGGAATAGTAGAAATTGAAGAAAACTATCTAAAAATTGTTGCCCTGAAGCGTCTGCAGATATCTTAGATACAGAAGGAATTCAAACCTAGAACTTGTTCTATCAGCCAAGTTGCTAATAACTATTTTAACCATAAGACTACACTTGAACGGCATGGAAAACATGAACTGGATAAAAAGAAACGCTGAATATTAGAACTGAATAATAAAAAGAACTCCAAATTATCAAAATAAGATATCATTAATTTCAAAAGATTTCTTTCTTTCACTTTTATAAATGAAGTCTCTTAGATCCTGTGTTCCTTAGTACAATATAGAAATAATTCTATCATGCGAATACTATGTTTTAAAGTGTATCTATCAATTGATGAAAATAGATCAACACACCGGAGTAAAATTTAATATTGTTTACATACAATTAAATAAAATGTTACAACCGGTTTCGCTTTAAGTATACAAGTGGCACCAGAATATACTTTTATTTGATTTTGGGTTTTTTAACAATCATTTTCTTTCATTTATAATTTTTTTAATTTTAATATTAATTTCTTTTTATTTTATTTTTTAATTTTTATTTATTGAAATTTTTGTATTTATTTTTTTATATTTTTTTTTATTCATGTATTTTGTTATATTTTTATTTTCATTTTTTCTTAGTATAAAACTTTTTTTTGTGTGGTTTTGTTAATTTTTTGAGATCTTCAGTTTTTTTTTCGTTTCCTGGTTTGTTATTCGTTTTTATCTCAATGATTAAGTTTGGTGGACACTGATGCCGTCTGGATCTAGGTTCCCACTTCAATGGCTGTTCACAACATGGTTGGACGCAGTAACAACTCCAGACCACAAGAGGGATGGCGCCACCTTCCTCCCACCCATAGTTTTTCACCTTTCATTACGTTAACTTAAATGTTATTGATTATATAAATTAAAAGTACTTGCTCACTTCTTATTGGTGCTGTAAACGCTTATAAAGCCAATTATTTTTTCATGTTCCGGTGTCAGTTGAAGAAGCCCTACTGAAGCGAAACTTATTGCAACCATCTTATAATTGTATTTGTTTGTTTTAGCTGTCGTTTCCATGTCAATAACAGATGCTTTACTTAATGACAAGTAATAATTTAGAATTCTGTGCTTGGCTTCTTTTTGTAAAATTATTTACAGAATTTAAAATATTTCGGAAAAAAAAATCTAAAATCACATTTTGTAATATTTTGCTTTGGCATAACATTAAAGGATTGAGATCCTTTAAGAACAACTTGGTCAAGTATAAAGGCAACATTGATAGATGTTGATTATAGAAAGCATTCAGTGGGACCACTAGGAATTAATACACTATAAAAGTAAGAGTTTCGCAATCGGTGGGCCTTGAGAATGTCCTTCGTATCCAGCAAGACAGTATGATAAGGCCTTCAATAAATACATAGTTTCCCATACTGTCAAATCTATTAATCCATGCCATAATCTTGACATGAAATAAAATGGACGAATGACAATATAACTATATTTGAGTAATTCTAACAATAAAAGTTAAGCTGATTTTTGTGAATTACTATTTTATTAAGATATTTTTCAGAAACTTTTTATGTTTAAAATAGAATATTATTATTGTTTAAATCATGCTGAGATCTTTCGAATGATTCCATAGTAAAGAAATCAAGAAGTTTGGTGAGCCATGGGATATTAGAAACAATGTCTTGTGTGACTGGGACTTTGTCAAAAAACATAAATGATGCGCCATAATGCAAAAAAAGAATGAGAATCACTGCTTTAAAAAGGAGAAGAAAGATTGCAACATCCTTTGTCCTTTCTATCACAAAGAATGTAATCACAAAGAGGAAATTTGTTACAATTGCAATGTGAACAACACTAGTGTGGCTGAACCGAGATAGAAAGAATGAAAAAGATATTAAATTGAGAAAATAAGGCTATAGTTCAACCTAAATTATAGTCAAAGCCTATACATGCCCTTGGGGAAGCACATGGTAAGGCTCCCAGCGTTTCGTGACCAACGGGTTTAATGTACAGCCAGACGCCCTTTGCCTTTTGCCACCTGATACCCATTTTAGAGAGTTAGGTGAATCTTAGGGCCCCATCTGGAGGAGAATTCCCCTGGGATCGGCGACTGAACCCTACTTCTCCAGCCTCAGTTGGAGAGCATTACCACTTGGCTACCAGGCTCAGAAACGAAAATAAAATGGAAAGATGGAGCTAATAGAGGAAGGATCGGAAGTGAATTTTATGTAATACAAAAGATTAATGAATGAAAGAGAAATATAGCTAATTCAAAATATAAATTTCGTACACCTCTCCATGTCTTTGATAGAGGTAGTGTAACTGGCCAGATATACAGGGATTTGATTATTCAACTATACATTCGTCTCTTCTTGGGTGCAATGGGATCTGCTTTTGTTTAAGGACGATAATACACATCTTGATACAGCGGATCTACTCAATGAGACCCAGGAAACACAGGATATCCGTCTCATAGACTGGCCGGCAAGGTCCTCCGATCTAAACCCTACTGAACATGCTTCGGGAGATGCATTGCATGACGGAATCATCATCCTCGTTCCCTTCAAGAAATGCGTACAGCATTGTTTCAGTAGTGGAACTCAATTCCTCAGGAAGAGCTCAATAATCTCATCCGTAGTATTCCACATCATTGTACGTCATGCATATCTCTCAGAGGACATCATCTTCCACATTAACATTTCTGTAGAGCATTAAAATTGCTTTTGTGCTAAGACGTACCAATTACTGTGAGACTCTGAATTTTCTTTTTCTATTTTAACAATTTATTTCGACCACGATTGTTGAATTCAACGTATTCAGTTGTATCACCCACATGTAAACCAAAATGGTTCACATTAATAGCTGTTTGTATCTGATTTGTCAACAACCTTAATTTAAGGACATGAGTGTAGTTTGGTGTCATGTCTCCAAGCAGTGACTTTGATTGTTGAAATCAAAATACATTTTATCTAATCTCTAAATCAGTCTTAATCATCCAAAATTTTTTTGTCAAATAAATCTCTTTCCTTATCATTAAGTGTCGCTCTGAATATTTTTTTTTGTCGTAAGTTAACCATTCACCATAAACAAACGTATACTGCATATTATTTTTTTGAATAAATCATTCTAAATTTATTTAATAGAAAGTTGTCATTAGATAATGGATTATTTAATGTAACTTATTTTTTCCTATTTGAGTATTATCTGCACTGATTTGTTTTCACAAATAATTGTCTTGGTTTATTACACCAGAATAAAACGGTCTAAAAATAGATAAAGTATAGGAAATGAAATGACAGCAAAGTTTCAGTACTATAATATGCAGACGATTCGTCATATATATCTCTTCCTATAAATAAATATAGTTCCATATTTTCTTCTTATCTTTTCTCTCTTCATATTTATTAAAAGAATAATAAAAGAATTCCTCTCGAATTGCATTTCATAATTTATTGCAGCAAATTTTCGGAAAAGAATTTTTACGCTTTTCCTTCTTCAAGCCATTCATACTTTGAAGATTTGTCTCTCAACAAAATGAGAGACATGATATTAATTATCAATATAACAACACATTCAAAACAGTTTACAATTTTGCACGCTCACTAAACAAACTTTCCAGAAAAAAGAAATGGTGAAGTTTTAAAAAAAGGCCAGACATAAAAACACATTAAAATCTTGAATCACACGTCTACAAAATTGGACTTGAAGAAGATCACCAGGTCCGATCGACACCTGGTCGAGATTTTAATGTGTTTTTATGTTTTTTTTTTAGTTATTGTGTGTCTGGCCTTTTTTTTAAAAACTTCACCATTAAATTTCACACACGTTAAATTTCAAAAAAGGCAAGAAATTTTCTCAATAAATGAATATGACAGTAAATTTTTAAAACAGGTAGTAAACAGATATAATAGTTTAAACATCAAAGAAATAGAAGATAAAAAACAAAATTTAGTAATACTATATTTGAATGCTTATAGTTACAAGTTGAAAGATACATGTAAAAGGTTTGGTTATAATGTAACATTTGATTATAAGACGAAATTAAAAAAATTGTTTTACTCGAAGACAAATAAGTGTGATTTGATACATGAAATAGGGATTATTTATAAAAATGAATGCCTATAAATTGCGATATTTTTTATCTAGGAGAGAGCAAACATAGCCTTAGGGAATATATACCAGAACACTGCAGAGAAAGAAAGTTGTTGTATCTGAAATATCAGACCATTGTTATAAATTTGGACATAGATCTAAACACAAAGTAAAAATATTAGAAAAAGAAAACAACACAAGGAAATTGATTGAAAGTTTATTAATAAGAAATTCAAGAACAAATAATTTAAATAGGTATGATGATGAAATTGATAACAAGTTAATAAATTTGGATATTGCTTTATAAATAAACATCTTAAATTCTTATAAAACAGTAGAATTTAAACATTTGATTATTGAGAGTGGTAAAAAATAACTTCACTTATTTGACATACTCAAATCTTTAATCTCATTTTTAGATGTTGTTGTTAATAATAAGAATTTAAATATTATGAGAACTGGAAAGTTTGTTTATTGAACGTGTCAAACTGTAAACTGTAATATTAATCTGCTGTTGTAATTAATATCATTTCTCTCATTTTGTTGAGAAACTAACTCTTAAATCTTCAATGTAAGAAAGGCTTGAAGAAAGAAAAGCGTAAACATTCTTTTCCGAAAATTTGCTTCCTTAAATAAATAAAAGCAATTCCAGAGATGAATTATTCTTTTTATCTCTTTCTATTGTTAAATTGGGAAAATAGCTTCTGCAAATTATTATAGAAATTGATATTTCCGAAAATCTTCCCTAAGTCTGATCTTTTGGCGAAATATGACGCAAATTTTTTTCTTAGGAAATAAAGAAAATCGAGATGTGTGTATTTATTAGATCAAAGTACAGAATGTCCATAAAGTCTACCTAAAGTTTTAAAAAAATATTAAAAGTAGACAATTACAATTGTAAACCTGTTTATATAATTAAAGTATAAAAAGTTAGTGTTAATATTTATTAAAGTTTTTTTTTCTGCCGTATTTAAACATATTTCTTCATGGGCACCATTCTTTGCACGAAACACATCAAGACTGTATACGATTTGTAGTCAATTACGTCATAGATCTTTTGTTTTCAGAGCATTGATGTCCTGGAACTTCTTTTCGGTACGAGATATCATTCATATGGCCCATAAGAAAACAAAAATCTATGTGGGAGTGATATCTGACGAACTAGGTGTTCAGGAAATGGTGCTTCTCCTTCCAATCCGACTGCCTGACACTGCTTGGTTTAAAAAGAAAAAACCACGGACAACGAATCAGTTCCCAATGAGGATGTGCTCCATCCTACAAAAAAGATGATGGTTGGTTGAAAATTGTTACAGACTTTGTGGACGCCCTGTATTTAGAAGGATGTGATAGTTATACGAAGATAAAGAGAAAAAGATATAATATTCAGAGTGATAATGGAAAAGTGAAAGTAATTGTCAGAGCCCAACTATATCTCTTGAAATTATTTCGAATGTCAATTATTCACCAAAGAGAGTAAAAACAAAAAAGAAAGACGAAATTACTTTCCATGTTTCCTGACCACCGAAGTTATTAGTTGGATGGGTTATGACTGTAATAGGGATATATTGATTAACTAAGAAGTTAAAGTCCTGCATTGGCTTAAAAAGATGTAAGGATTAAGTTTTTAGCAAAAAAGAAGAAGGGGGGGGGGGATACGAGGTGTTTTGCTTTCATTTGGTATCGGTTTGTTACTACCTCTACACTTCAAACTACAAGTCGGGCAGATATGAGTCGTACCTTATTGGAACCCTTTGACTTGAAGAGATGGGGAGAAATAGGAGTTTCGTTATGAGATGACTCCCTGCTCCCGTGACGTGAGTATTCTCTACAACTCAGAGAGATTCTGAGCGATTTTATTCTGTTAGTTTTCTAGCCTGTAATTAGTACAGTGCTTTGTTGTCGCAATAACCTACGTTCGAATCCTGTTCACAATACTTGAACAGCAATATCACGTAAGATGAGTATTTTTTCTTTCTTTTTTCCTCTTTTATCTTATTTCGATTTCCTTCTTTTTTTTTTAATGGTGAAGAAGAACGTGACAGCTCCAAAAATTAAAACTAAAATCAATAAATACACATTAAAAATAAAAATAGGAAAATTCCTGTGCCAGTCTCCGCTAGCCTCAAATGAATTTCCTTAAGCGTAAAGCATTAAGCATATACGGAAGTCATAATAATTAATGGTAAAGAAGAATGTGATACCTTCAAAAATTTAATTCTATTTTTATTTTTAATGAGCATTTATTGTTTTTAGTTTTAATTTTCCGTACTGAGACTGGCTGTTTATTTGTGATTACTCTCAACTGATGATCGCCAATACAGCGTGAAGCAGCCTTTCTGACATATCCTATTGTAAACACTTGGTCTCAACCATTGATATTTTGGTTGTGGATTTTTCCATTAATTTTTTAATCACTCTTTATAGAAACTTTATTATGGAAATTGAAAAACATGAATTAACATTATGAAATATTCCATTCTGATTTATACAGTAAATTAATAAAAGAAAAGGTAATTAATGCTTTTAGACATTGTCAAAAGCAAAGCGGTCCTATAATATGCACAACTGTATAAACAAAATAAGAAAAAGCAAGAGCACACAAATGCAAGAGCGTTCCTTTATGTTTTACAGGCAAGCTGTAACCTAGGTTCCGCTAAGCAATGCTTAGTGCATCATTTGGATAAGTTTAAGAATTTATGAAACAATACGTTTGTAAATATTAACAATGAATTCTGTTTGCAATTGTTAGTATTGTTATATATGAAGCATCAGTATTATTACTGTGTTAATGGTTATCATTATTACTAACACTGCTACGGAAAACGTTAATTTTGGGAGTCAGGGAGGAATCCTACAAGTCTGATTTTTTTTTTACTTTGTCACCTACTCTTTGATGCTGAAAACAATGGTGAAGGTTTCATTCTAATATCTCTAACCGTTTGGCCTCTACAGAGTGTGACATACAGTGTGACATAAAGACAACACAAAAGCAAGAGCGGTTCCCTATGCTAACTGTAACAAGAGATCGCTAAAAGGGCGAAAATACTACTTCCGGTCTGCGGTCACTTCCTATCTTGGAGGAAGTGGACGAAAATGAGCATGTACGAAATTGCTTTGTTTTCGGGTGAAACCACTTTTTTGCTCGTAACTAACCTTCTATTTGTACAATTATCTTTGAATGCCTTGATTTTACAGATCTGTAGAAATAGAGATATTTTTAGAATTCTTTAAATAGATTAATTTGATTAATGAGACTAATTCGAGGAAAATAGATTCAAATTTGAATTAATGATATTGGAGGAGCAATGATCTAATCGTTTTTCAATATCGTTTTGGTAAATTTTATCATATCAGTCGAAACTTAAAGATATCTCAATAGAATTAGATAAAAAGTGTTGTTTGTTCAGAATCCTAACTTGAACTTGATTCTCTAATTGTGTAGATATAAATTGGAATCTGCCATTGTCACGTTCAGTAAGAATTAGAAAACTACGCATAGTATTTCTTACAGAAATTTACAAAACTTTTGTCATTCTAGGGTTAAATAAATGTTGATGACCCAAAACATTCTGAAAACGTTCTACGACAAATTCTTCATTGAAATTCTAAAGGAATTCTGATGTAAAGAGCTCTGCTAAAAACCAAAGATACTAAAATATATGCTCTGTGAAATCGCTTTTAACAAATGTCCAAAGATTTACAGAAATTTTAGTTTCTTATATTTTCGAAATATCGAAAATTTTTCAGAAAGTTATTGCTCAAAAAAGATAAATGTGTTATCACAGTTAAGTAAACTTAAAAATTCTGTGCTTAGAGTAATAGAATTTAGCAACTTAATGAAGAATTTAATCATTGAAGCCAATTTTTTTTTTACATTAATCTAATTTCAAAAAGTAAATCAAGTATTTGACTCAGAATTTTAGACTTCGAAATCAAAATTTTAAAGGATTTTTTAGGGTTTTAAACAATTTAGATTAACTTAAACTTACATCTAAATATGATTTATTTTTTTTACTGTGTAGTAAAATGAGTAAAAGATGCACTAAAATATTGTTCAGGTCATTAATCTTAAGAGTTTGAAAAGAAAAGAAAAAAATGCTAATAAAAAAAAAAATACAATCCAAAGTTTTTCCCAGTTTTATCATTTGTAAATTATACACTTGGAAAAGATCGGCCGGTGCGATCGAAACCTGATCGAGATTTTAATGTTTTTTTAATTATTGTGTGTTATGCCTTTTTTATAATTACACCATTAAATTCACACAATTTTTTTTTAATTTCTAAATTTTTAAAAGATTGCTTGGAACCCAGGCTATTAAATAAGATTAGTAATAAATAAGAATATATTCTGGAAGAAAAAAAATATTTCCTGCAGAACAGAATCAATAGTGCCAAGGAGTTATTTGACGTCATGTGAGGTAGGATTTGTTTTTCCTAAGTTTCTCTATATAAGCTAACATATTTCTATCAGAAGTAATCAGAAAGTCTCCTATTTTGTTTTCCGTATTATTTGATTGGGAAAATCAGTGGAAATGACATAACTCTTGAAAGCATTGCCATTTTTCAATGTACTCGCCGTCTTTTTCTGCATTTTTTTCTCGTCATGAATAAGGGCGTACTGATGGCATGGCAGAAATAACAGACCTTTCTTAACCCTCCTTCACGGTGAATATCAGTGCTTGATCATCTGCAGAACGATGTCTTCGAAGGCTTTCTTCGACGTCCAAATAGATCGACGTTTGATGGTGAAAGATCGGGGCTGTACTCTGATACGATAATCGATCGAGATACAGTAGAACCTGATTATAACGGACTAATTGGGGCTGAAGGTTTTCCGTTTTAATGAAAGTCCGGTTTATAACAAATAATTCTATATGGGTGTAATGCATCAGGGTGTACATCAATGAAAGGACAATAGTTAGCTATAAAAAATACTTAACGACATGACTCAAAGGCTACTGAATAAAAACTGATGAGTGTGTGCGGCAATTTGTGGAATTTCAGACAATAACGAAATTAAATGATCGATAGAATTGAGAAAGCAAACGAAGGAACAACGCTACAAAGTTGCGAATCCTTCCTTGTAGCGTTGTGCCTTCGTTTGCTTACTCAATTCTTTGAATCATCGGGCACGTTAAATTTTTTTTTTCATTAAATGATCGATGTTTAATCGCTTGCTTGGAAATGTAAAACTCGTCAGATAAACATATGCATCCTTTATTATTATTATATTTTTTTAAAAAACTGTCCGTTATAAGCGATGTCCGTTATAATGAGGTCCGTTATAATGAGGTTCTACTGTATTGCGGTTTGCTAAGTGGTCTGTGAGGTCTGGTAGAAGATGCATTTAATGCAGTAT
>JAFIDM010074096.1:0-18561 GCA_023159025.1 Thereuonema tuberculata | reverse complement strand
AAAGAAAGAACATTAATATAAGTAAACTATAAATAATTTAGTAATAATAATAATAATAATAACAATACAAATACACACAACTAAGCGTACTGGAGTCAACCTCACATAAGCTGTAATGGGACCGCCCCATTCACACAGACAAAACCATACATTACAACAGACCTACATCACACTTGTTGATAAGGTCAACAAACAGACCTATCTCATTGATATTTCAGTGCCTGTCAGCATTTCAGCCTGTCAGAAAACTCACGCAGACAAGATAAGTAAATACACCGATCTAGCACAGGAGCTCCAGAAGCAGTGGAGGCAGGACCGAGTACGTGTTGTACCCATCATCCTGTCCGCCACTGGTCTGGTGCCTCACACATTGCACCACAGCCTCAGCACACTAGGACTTCATAAAAACACTTATGCACAACTCCAGAAGGCTGTCATACTCAACACAACATGCACAGTTAGGAAATTTATGGAGACAACCACACATCCCCAACCGTTCTTCCACCTTTTTTTTTTACTCTTGGCAATATGTGCTTTGGTCCTTGACCCGCCATATTATATTTGCTGGGGAAACCCAAGGTTTGAATCTTTTACGATACAATAATAATAATAAATGCCACAAATAAGAAATACCGCAAGCTACACGTAACACGCGGGAAGACTACGAATTTGGAGGGTTTTGAATTAGACCATGGGTTGACAATCCAATCTATGGAAGAGGAAGAAACCTACAAGTACCTGGGCATCCAGCAAGCGCGCTTCATTGACAACGCAAACATCAAAAACGCATACCGTGGTCGCATTCACAACATCCTTAAAAGACAACTCAACGCCTGAAATAAAATGAAAGCCATGAATACTTTTGCCTCGACACCCTCATACAGCAGCTGCGTGAATCAAGGACTCATAAAGAACTCCATGGCAGACATCGCCACGAACTCAGCCAGCCTCATGTCGACATAGGAGCGTAGATCAGATGGCTGAGAAATGATGAGCTGTATGGGGAGACCGAAGGGTTCATTATCGCGATACAGGAACAAGTCTTCCTCACACAAAACTACACGAAACACATTCTAAACGACGCAAAAACACATGAGGATCCATGCAGGAAATTCCACACTACGCATAACATGATCGACCACATAATATCAGGCTGTCCCCTGATCTCCCAAACAGACAACCTCCACCGACACAATCAAGTAGCGTCGATCCTTCATCAATAGTTAGCATATAAACACTCATATATTAAGAACGCGGTCCCGTACTACAAGTAAACACCACAAAGCGTATTGGAGTCATCGTCACGTAAGCTGTATTGGGAGCGCCCTATTCACACAGAGAAAAGCATATATCACAACAGACCCGACTTCACAGTTGTTGATAAGGTGAACAAACAGACCTATCTCATTGATATTGCAGTACCTATCAGCAAGAACATGCAGAAAACTCACGCAGACAAGATCAGTAAATACACCGACCTAGCAGACGAGCTCCAGAAGCAGTGGAGGCAGAACCGAGAATGTGTTTTACTCATCATCTTGTCCGCCACTGGGCTGGTGCCTCACACATTGCATCACAGCCTCAGTACATTAGGACTTCACAAAAACACTTACTCACGTTAGGCAGAGGCCTCCGTTCGAAAAATATACTCACGCAGATGGTGGAGGAGAAAGTGGCCTCCCATTGTAGTACGATTTACACATTGCCCAGGCAATACCATCCAGCCCGAATGGTTGGAAGTGTTTCCAGAGCAGGCGACTACCAAGACTCGGAAATCGCGCCAGCGGATCTGATGGTCATCGCAGATGAACCAGGATCTTAAGCGCGACTTATACAACGTTACACAGTAAGGAACTCATCTCAGATGATACAGACAGCCACTACACCACGCATTCATCACATGTTATCCATCGTAAGGGCTTAGGGAATAGCGGATAGCAGATCAGCGACGTTTTATAGTAGTTAATAGTCTTATTCCCTCATGGATACTTGCACAAATTAGGGAAGAAGTCGCTGACTCCAACCATAGGACATCCCATCCCTACTGGAAGACATTACTTTATGGCAAACCCCTCAGTACAATTACTGGCATATTATAATTAGCACACGATCATTTCTACATTGCCCTAACACAATATACAAGCACATACCCATAGACATCAGGCCGCCATTCCCTAAAGTAAACACATCAAAAGAACTCACCACAGTCTTACACCATCTCAACACACACACTATCCCACAACACCTTGACAATATCCAATCATTAACATACAAACATACACACAACATACATACAACACTGTACAGCCCGGTGAGGGAATTATTCGGGCACAACACCACATATCTACCACCGCACCTCACAAGAATATATCCCCCTTTGGAGACGTCATCTTGAGGGCCTCATCAGTGACCTTAGAGAAGACATATCCAGGCTCACACAGTACTATACAAGAAACAAAACAAAGAAACTTATGTCCCAAGTTAAGAAGATATTCAAGTATATAAACATACTTGACTCGCCCTTCCACTCAAACCGTTATACAGTTCCAGGTTCAGGAAAATCTCAATTCCTAAATTTAATATCTCAATACACTAAAGCAAAAACTGAGTGCACTTGCAAAAAAGATTACAAAGATACAAACAGTGTACTCTGCGCAAACAACAGAAAGACACTTTCCAATAGGATGAAAAAAAAATTCTACAAATCCCTTACATCTCCCTCAACTATACTCTACATAAACACTCCCACCATCAAGGTATTACATGAATACTGGTCGTCTCTGAGGTCAAACCCATCCACCACAAGGAACAAGAAGTCACTGAACATCTACACTTCATGCCCTTCATGCGAGAGTGATATTACTCTCGCAGATATTTAGACAGCACTAAAACATGCACACAACTGAAAGGCTCCTGGTGGAGACGGTGGATCAAAAGGTTCACATTCCTGAATACTCTTACACTCACTGACGTAATCGAACATCCAGAACATATGCCTCTTTTCCTCACACAGGGTGTCTCATACCTACATAGCAAGAAGACTGAAATAGAGCACCCAGCAAACTACCATCCAGTCACTTGTTTTCCCACATATTACAAACTCAACACTGTCTGCCTTGGAAACAATATCAATACATACAAAACCAGCCATACTACATTCTTTCCGAACAGCAGAAGGGCTGTTGTAGGAATTTCCAGGGTTGTAAGGAGCATCTCCTTATTGACTTGGTAATCCTCCTGCAGGAGCGCAAAGAATAGGAACTTACACATCGCGTATTTCGACTACTAGATGACAGGTTCTCGGTTCCTCATTCCTGGCTCCTACATACTATTCATCTCTTCAAGATACACCCCAAGATAACGCATTGTTGAATATCTCGAAGATTTGGAACACAACATTACACCTACGCACCTCCAATACCTCCATCACTACGGTCCTCATTCCCATAAGGAGAGGTATTTTCCAGGAAGACTCCTTGAGTCGGCTTTGGTTCTGCCTTGCCTTGAATCCATTCAGCCTCATGCTAGACAACACAAAACACTGTTAAAGGCTTACCTCATGCACCCTGACAACATACAAAATCCACACTTACTCTACATGAATGATATTTAACTTCTAGCCACAAGCAATGCACAACTTACTCATTTATTACAATTCACCATACTATTCACCAAAGACATTGGGATGGAGTTTGGATTCGACAAATGCTGCAAGCTACATACATTACGCGGGAAGACTTCGAAATTGGAGTGTTTTGAACTGGACCATGGGTTGGCCATCCAATCCATGGAAGAGGGAGAGACCTACCAGCAAGCGCTCATCATTAACAACGCAAACATTAAAAATGCACTCAAGAAAACATACCGTGCTCGCGTTCATAACATCCTCAAAACACAACTCAAGGCCAGAAATAAAATTAAATCCATCAACACTTCTGCCGTCTCCACAGTAACGTATTCGTTCGGCATAATTCCATGGACAAACACCGAACTCGAAGCACTACAACGCACAACACGCACTACATTCACAAAACACAACATGCACCACCCCAAGTCCGCTACGGAAAGGATGACTCTTCCCCCCACGGAGGGAGGTCGAAGACTCATCAACCTCATCACTCTACACGAAAAACAAAATACAGACACTCAAGGAACACTTCCACCTAAATGCACAATACTTCTCACTGTACTCAGCCATTGTCAAGACTGACACACACCACACCCCTGGACTGTGAAAAGCCTTCTCCAAAATCTCCACCCCTGACACTGATTCTCAGCAGTTGCGTGAACCATTGGCTCGTAAGGAACTCCATGGCAGACATCGCCTCGAACTCAGGCAGCCTCATTTCGACTTGGAAGGGTCGAAGAGATGGCTGACGAGTGGTGAGCTGATCGCGATACAGGACCAAGTCATCCCCACACGCAACTACAAGAATTACGCATGACAATACAGGAAATGCCACGCCACTCATGAGACGATCGACCACGTAATACCACTTCTCTCTCAAACAGACTACCTCCACCAATATAATGAGATAGCGTCTATCGTCCATCAACAGCTAGTACACAAACACTCTCTTATGAAGAATACTGTTTCGTATACTAGTACACCAAAAGCGTATTAGAGCCACCCTCACACAAGCTGTACTGGGACCGCCCCATTCACATAGACAAAAACCATACATCACAACAGACCTAACATCATACTTGTTGATAAGGTCAACAAGCAGACCTACCTCATTGATATTGCAGTGCCACTCAGCAAAAACATGCAGAAAACTTACGCAGACAAGATTAGCAAATATATCGACCTAGCACACGAGCTACCCATCCTTTTATCCGCCACTGATCTGGTGCCTCACACATTGCATCGCAGCATTAGCACACGAGGACTTCACAAAAGCAGTCCAGAACAACTGTGATACGCATAGTTAAGAAATTTATGGACACAACCACACATCCCTAACCGTCCTTGCAAACTTTTTTACGCAATAATTGTGTTCATAACTACAATTATTGTGTAAAGAAGTGTGCAAGGACTATAGTTTTTTTTTTATAGTCTGTGTAAGCTATAGTTTTTTTAAGAAGAAATAACCATAGCTGACATTGAATTTGGAAGTTATGGAAATTAGGTTAAGGCAAGTTAAATGTAATGTAGATAGATCATTTTCACTTAAACTGGTAAATTACTTACGCACTGAAAGTTTTCATAAAGAAAAAAAGAAAAAAAAAATCAAAATCAAAAGATAACAGAAGAAATATATTTTATACTAATTTTTTTTTTATCATCCTCAAAAGTATGTCTACGATTTGTGTTGTGGAGGAGAGCCGAGGTCCTTTGGTGATAGTTTTAAATTTGGAACTAACTTTCATCATATAGCTGTTATAGGAAATAAATATGGAGAAAAAATGATCTAATTTTTGAAGATATGTGAAGAACAGTAGGAATAAACGTAGAATGGGCAAAGATTAAGAGTAGAATAACAGAATCTTCTAATGAGATATTTGGGGGGAAAACAACTGAACCTAGAAATCAGTGTTTAACGAAAACGTTGCAGTATGAAATGGACGAAAGACGTAAATGGAAAGGAGTTAAAACGTCTAGAAGGAATTTGAATATATAAGAAACTGAAGAACGAATTGGACAGAGATTGCAAGTTAGAACGAGATAAAAGATGGATGGAAAAATGCGGAGAAGTGGAAAAGCTGGAATAAAGAGGAAGATCAGATTTAGCATACAGAAAAATAAAAAGAATAAAGGAATACAGGCATGAACTATCCACGACAGGGGAGGAAGTCTTATCACAATCCAGAGAGAAAAATAGAAAAGGGAAGAATATGTGAGTAAATTACATAAAGAGGAAATACATAGTATAAATCAAAAGGAAAAAAAGGTAATTAATGCTTTTAGACAGTGGCAAAAGCAAAGCGACCCCATAATATGCACAATTTTTATAAACAAAATTTTTTGTTTAATAGAGACCGTTCTTTACGCAAGCGTGAAGCTTCTCGCTTTCCATCAGCATCTCGTTTTTCCGCAAGTCGAGACATTTTTCAATTTCAATCACAACAATCACAACAATTGCGTCTTTTGCAACAATCACATTTATAATGCAGCTCTACAACAATCACAACAATCACAATAAACGCAACAATTGCTCGTTTTGCATTGGCAACAATCACATTTATAAAACTAAGGAAATTAAAACAAAATCATTGTGATAGGCAGGTTGTAACAGATGTCGCTAAAACATGCCTTGGGGATCAGGGAGTGGTCCTACTGGTCCGATTTTTTTTACGTGGCCACCTAATTTTTGATGCTGAACACAATGGTGAAGGTTTCATTCTAATATCTCTAACCGTTTGGTAAGTACAGAGTGTGACATCCGGAAAGCATAAAAACACTTTTGACCTCACTTGGGCAGGGAGTGGTCCTAGAGGTCTGATTTTTTTAACGTGTTCACCTACTTTTTGATGCTGAACAGAATGGTGAAATTTCATTCTAATATCTCTAACCGTTTGGCCACTAAAAAGTGTGACAGATTGTGACATCCATCAGATATAAAATCAAGAGCGGTCACCTATGTTTTACAGGCAAGCTCTAAAATAGGGGGCCGCTAAAAAGAAAAAAAAAACAAGAAAACAGGAAATGGAAAAAGAAAGATCCAGTCGTAGATTTAACAAGAGAGGAATTTAATAAAGTGCTCTGATCAATAACAAATTCTGAGACGCCGCGCCGGGTAAAGATGACTTGCCCATTGAATTATTTTAGGCCAGCTGAGAACAACTAAAAAAAACTGGTTGTTTAATTTTATAAATGAATGCTATAGAGAAAGAACATGGCCAGATGAAATCGAAATGTGGGGTTACAGAAGAATGGGTGGGAGTGAGTTGGAGAGAGATGTCAAATGAAAAAGTTTTGGAAAAAGTTGAGCGAAGAAAGGGCGTTGATGGTGTTGATAAAGAGAAGAAGACTATCATGGCTCGGCCATAACTTGAGGAATGGAGGATTTGTTACTACAGTGCTTGAAGGAAAAATATTGGGGAAAAGAGGAAGAGGACGAAGAATTACGTTCACTTCTAGAGCATGTGAAGATAGTAACTTGAAGACCCACAGCGACCTGAAGAAAGCAGCAGAAGATTGAGCTAGATGAGATGATATGTTGTGGAATGTTAACCAGTCTAAGGACTGAATGACTTGATGATGATGATTTCATTTAAAAAAAATTAATGTAAATATTTTATTGTAAATCTCATCCATGTAATATATTTGAATGACTTATAGTAATTAACAGAATTTTTGTTCTTGAAAGTCATTAATTGTAGTAATAAATATTAATTTAAAAAGTGTAAAAATCAAAAGTAAAACAGGGCTACTTACTCCCTAGTAAATAAAAGTATATAGAAGAGAAACATTTACTTAGCCCATTAAGAATAAAATAGATTTGTATTCTGTTAAAATTAAAAATTAACCCATATATGTTCATTTTAATTCTGCATGACCCTTAAGCCTACAAATCTTGAGATTTATTCTTTAGCCAATGATTTCCAGTGATCTTCGCGAACGGAATGTTTTATTTGAATAACCAGAAATGAAGCCGACCCATCTGCTTAGTGAAAATTTAAAATTTTACTACAAATTAAAATTATAACCTAGAATTATAAACTAGATTCTCAAGTAGGTACTTGTGATTTTTGCAAGTTCGCAAAATTCAGAATTTGCGGTTAAAATTATTGTTTTGCAATAGATATTACTTAATATTATTGTTATGTTTATTTCTGTCAGTTTTTTTAAGGTATTGTTTTATTTATTGTCCCAAAACAGAAAAGTGTTAAGAAGTAAACTGAAATTTATTTTAAAATTCTAGGTTAAGTTGTATTAAATGTCAATACTTACACACTATTCGTAAGTAAAATTGAATCATTGCTAATCGCTAATAATTGTATTCAAACACATTTACTTTAATTTTACTAAATATTAAGCATTTTTTTGGAACCTATTATAGAATTGAAAAAGAAGACAATTTCTAAGGCAATTTTTGAGTTGCAACATTGTGTATCAAGATCGGATTGGTATTATTCATATAATTTTTAGATAATAATAAATTTAGAAAATCTAGACGATTTATATTATATTCTTCTTTAAAATTCTTAACAGTTATTTAGTTATTAAACATTACTTTTTAGCTAACATGAAAATAAAAATTAAAAACCAGAGTTACGTACGTCCTAGTAAGAATTAAACATAGAAAAATGGAAAATTTATTCATCTCAAAAAAATCGAGTGGGTTTTTGTAAAGATTTAATTCATTCTAGAATTAGAAATGAAAAATGTTTCTTTTCATCTGTTTTACTTTAGTTTGCTTATTTGAATGTTATATTGTATTTTTATTTAAAATTCAAAATTTTACATAATATTAAAATTCATGGACTTAATTGCTTGTAACTTACACACTTGGTTTCCGAAATATGATTAAAAAAATTAAAAAGGAAATGAATATTGGACAAGTATTGTTTTAATAACAAAATTCAAAGGAAATCTCAAGTGTATAAATATTTCATAAAATGCATTAAAATTACGTTAATGGAAAATATCCAAATGGAAAGTAGTGAAAATTCGGAATATAAACAAAGAACAAAATTAAAAGAATGTTTATCAAATTAATGAAGTGTCTCAATCAAAAAAAGAAAAATACATCAGAAATTACAATTTACTTACATCCTAAAAAAAATTACAATAAATTTATTAGAAAGAAAGAAAAAATATTTGCTTTTTAGTTTTAATTTAGTTTTTATGGATATTTGCAAGGATATTCTTAATATTATAAAACAAGGGCATATAAAGAAGTTTTTTCGTGGTGAGACAAATTAGGGAGGTTACTTCTAAAATCAAAATTAAAAAAAAATCTATTTCAAAAATTTCTGTTTTTGAAAGGTGAGGATTGTCAAGGTTCTCTATCAATCGGCTATCTAACCTAAAAAATAAGAATGTAAAAACATATATTTAATTAGCACATTTTTAAGATATCCCTTATATTTTTCGTCTATGTCGTAAAATATAGTTTCAAGTTTAATTTGAGATTTTGCAGCGTAAATATGATAGGCCTATTCTCTAAATTAATTAAAAAAAAATAACTACAACAAAATAACAATATTAATTGTTACAATAAACAAACAGCAAAACTAATGTTCTTCTTCTTTAGCCCTCTTTTATAACCTGGGGGTGTATTTGTCTAATCTCCCACACTGACCAGGTGAAGTGGGAGATACATTTCATATCTTCTGTCAGGTGTTTAGGAACATATACCGAGGAGGTTTTTACAGGCCTTCCTCAGGTACCCGTTTTGGAATGGCTTTAAGCCGGGAGAAAAAATGAAGAAGAGGCAGACAAGCACAGGAAAGGAAATAAATATCCATGCCAACGTCGGGATTTGAACCCAGATTCCGACACATCAGCCTCTTGGGAGGCCGCGGCTTAGATCGTATGGCTAAGTTGGAATGTCAAAGTTAATGTTAATCATCATCATCAATGGCATGACAGCCCTGTGTGGGCCTTGGCCTTCTGAAGAAGCTTTCGCCATTCTTTCCTATTGAGTGCAGCATTCCTCCAATTCTTGATTCTAATTATCCTCACATCCTCTCTCACACCCTCTTCCCACCTTAGCTTTGGTCTTCCAACCTTCCTAGTTCCTTCTGGCTTTGCATCAAATATCTTCTTTATTATTCTATCCTTTGCACGGAGCACATGTCCAGCCCACTCCAACCTTCTGATCTTTATACAATTCACAATGTTTGGTTCTTTATATAAATCATACAATTCATAATTATATCTTCTTCGCCAGACACCGTTCTCCTCCACTGGTCCAAAAATTTGCCTCAAAATCCTTCTTTCAAATATACCTAGCTGTCTTTCATCAGCATTTGAGAGTGTCCAGGTCTCAGCTCCATATGTTAGTACAGGCTTCACTAAGACATTATACATTAGGACTTTAGTTTTCCTAAACAACAGCCTAGACTTCAAATGCTTCCTGAGGTCATGATAGCACTTGTTAGCAGACAGTAAACGTTTTTGGATTTCAGACCTAACATTGTTCCTGGAGTTGACTTCGGATCCAAGGTAAGTAAAGCTACGTACAACATCAAACTTATACGAGCCAATTTCAATGAATGCAGATCCACTAGGGTTGTCTTTCTTAGTTACGGGCATGTACTTAGTTTTTTCTTCATTAATCTGTAAATTCATCTTTCTTGCAGCTTTTTCGAAGCTTGTGAAAGCTTCTCTCATTGCTCTTGGTGTTCTTGCAATTAAATCAATATCATCAGCATATGCCAAAATCTGAACAGATTTATATAAAATGGTTCCCCTTGTGTAAATACCCGCATCTCTAATAACCTTCTCCAAAGCAATATTAAACAGAAGGCATGATAATGAATCTCCTTGCCTAACTCCATTTTTGATCGTTACAGTACTAGATAACATGTTCTGTATCTTAATTTGACTCCGAGTATGTTCCATAGTAGCTTTCACAAGGGCAATCAATTTCTTAGGAATCTCTAACTCTTCCATAGCCACATAAAGACTACCTCTATCAATACTATCATAAGCTGATCTGAAGTCGATAAAAAGATGGTGTGTGTCAATTCCGAATTCTTTACATTTTTCCAGAATCTGGCGAATAGTGAAAATCTGATCAGTAGTAGATCTTCCTTGGCGGAAACCACATTGATAATCACCAACCACGCTTTCCACATAAGGCACCAATCTATTAAAAAGAATATTGGAAAAATTTTTATAAGCAATGGATAATAAGCAGATACCTCTATAGTTAGAACACATCATGATATCACCTTTCTTATGTATCGGGCAAATGATACCTACATTCCATTCATCAGGGATAGTTTCGGCAACCCAAATCTTAGCCACAAGATTGTGGAAATGATTAACAAATTCTTCTCCAGCATTTTTCACGAGCTCTGATTGGATAAAATCCATTCCCGGGGCTTTGTTATTCTTCAGCTTCTTAATGGCAAACTCAACCTCCACAAAAGAAGGTACCGGTACTTCGATATCTGGCTTTCCTGTATTTACAGGAGGCAAGGTTTCCTGGTCATCAGCAGGACCAACATTCAAAAGCTCATCAAAATATTGGGCCCATCTATCTAAAATTGCTTCCTCACTGCCCAATATTATGCCATCTTTATCTCTACACAAATTTGTTCTAGGCTGGAAATCCTTACGACTATTATTTAACTTTCGATAGAAGGCTCTCACATCATTCATCCCTTTTAACCGTTCCATTTCTTCCAATTCTTTCCTCTCATACTGTCTCTTTTTCTTCTTGTGTATTCTCTTTTCTTCTCTTCTAGAAATTCCATACTCTTCTACTGCTTTCCGAGTGTGGTTCCTCTGTTGCATTCTCAAATAAGCTTCATTTTTTAAGGCTGTTGCTCGTGCACACTCCTCATCAAACCAGTAATTATGCCTAGCTTTCTCTTCCCTTCCAAAAACGTCATTTGCAGTTTTTAAAAGTGTGTCTTTGAGGTTCTTCCAGCTTTCATCAATACTCTCACAATTAGGCATATCAGCCAAGGCGTCATTCAACAGGTTAGTATATCTCAGAGCAGTTTCAGGCTCCTTCAACCGGTCACAATTGAACTTTTTTGCATTAGATCCATGTACCTTTCTCGCATTAGATATTCGGCTTCTAATGGTTGCCACAACAAGGTAATGGTCCGAATCTATATTAGCCCCCCTATAACTTCTAACATCCATCAAGTTAGAAACATGTCTTGAATCAATTAGAATGTGATCAATTTGGTTAAACGTATTTCTATCTGGAGATTTCCAAGTCATTTTATGTATATCCTTGTGGTTAAAAATAGTACTTCCCACCACCATATTTCTTGAGGATGCAAAATGTACAAGCCTGATTCCATTATCACTAGAGGTATCATGCAAACTGTATTTTCCAATACAAGGTCTGTATACGTCTTCCTTTCCTACCTTCGCATTCATATCCCCAAAGATAATTTTACAATCTGCTCTAGGACACTCATTATAAATTTCATCTAGCTCATCATAAAAAGCATCTTTAACGTCGTCACTCTTCTCTTCGGTAGGGGCATGTATACAGATAAGACTGTAATTAAAAAATTTCCCTCTAATTCTAAGTCTACACAGTCTATACGATTTGGCCTGAAAATCCATAATAAGATGCTTTATCTGCTTATTGACAATAAAACCAGTACCAAATATATGATCCTTCGTGTGGCAGCTATAGAAAACAATATGATTCTTTTTCTGTATCACTCCATCACTAATCCATCTCACCTCTTGGATAGCCGTAATATCCAATCGAAACTGATCGAGCTGATCAAGCAACTTTGTTAGATTTCCAGCTTGGTATAAAGTTAAAACATTCCATGAACCAATTCTCAAGTCCTTTAAGCGTTCGCCAGGTCGTCGTACAAAGGTCAGTCCGGCTATTTCTTCTTCAGATTTCGTAACAAGAATTTTTATAGATTGGGTTGTCAGCCCAACGCCAACCCCCAGCAATCCTGGAAGGCCGATGTTTTTCTTTCGGGGTTGTCTCCCTTAGCTGGTAGGTCCCCATTTTAAAGCGTCGGGAACACGCTTTTCCACCCTTACATGACTTAGCCGTGCACACACAGTGTACACGTTGCCCAGGGGCCACGACATGGACGTGCATGTATCGGACTTGGTAGGAATAAATGGCATTTCCTGTGTTTTATTAGTGCACTTCCACCAGCAAGAAGTGAACCCATAGGACCACATACTACCCCTTCGACCCCCAGTTAATGTTAATAGCAAAAAAATTTTTTTAAAAAATAAATGTATATAAATTCATTTGATTCGTATAATTTAATTACAAGCCTACAAAACTAACAAATACAGTTATAGTGTGTTTTTTACAGTTGACAATGAAGATAATTTTTCCCAATTATCAAAATATTTTTAATTTTATTACAGTATTAATCTTGGATTTAGGTAATTGATTGATTTCAAAATCCCGATGCTTTTAATGTTTCCTTTTTTTCGTAGGACAAGCAATTTAAAATAATCAAATAAGAATATGTGCAGATAATTTTCGGCAATTTTTTTATTAATGCCTTGTTCAATGGAAAAGTAATCAGTGAAAGAAAAGAAAATAATATTAATATTTACTTGTTACTTTTTAAAATAGACTTTCTTATATTAACCTAAAATTTTGATTATTTTGACTTGCAGGTTTTACAATGGTTTCATCATCTAGTACTAAAAAAAAAAAAAAAACGCGCGTGAAATAAATATTTGTGGTTTTATTATCTTATACATAAGTTTATTTTTGAAAAAACACGAGGTCAGGAAAATCGATCATTGGAAGCCAATGTTTTATTTTCAGTGAGTTTTATATCAGTTTTCTTTACAGTTGATTACAGAATTTTTACAGAGTTACTGAGACGGATTTGAGTTAAAGAAAAAATTACTTACCTGTTTTTTTCATTTTCAAATCGTATTTATAAATTTTAGATACGCCTAATTCAAATCGCTTTTGTTTTGTTTCAGGAAATATGCGTGAAGAAAAAATAAGCCTTCTTGTTTTGCAATAATGGAAAACCGTGTGACTGTGACTCGCATGAATAACAATGAAAGCGAGGCATGAAACACATGTCGAATGATGCGGTTCATTGTTTTAGGTAAAGAAAGAAAAAAAAAGGAAAACCTTATAAAAAGGTAGTTTTAAAATATTTTTCTCCGATACGAGGAGAAAAGAAATTTTAGTGATGTGCAAACTAAAATATGTTGGAGCCTAATACGAATTAGGGAATTCGTAAATGATGTCTGTGGAATTCCGATATTTAAATTCTCCTGGAGTTTAAGCGTTGTGATACAAATAAGGAGAATGAATATTCGATCATCGTCAGCACCAAGTGAAGTGAATTTTATAAGCCTGCCGATGGGATGTACGAACAACAAATTATCATTCACTGGATAATTATAGTAAGAAGAGATTTCTTGGATTTTGTAAGTACAATCTATTTTATTTTGTCGAATTTCGTGAGCGGAGTTTCCATTAAAAGAAGACATCGTTATTTGCAGTTAGGGATCACAGAACATTCGATACAAAATGGCGTTGTTCCGAAGTTAGAATATCAATAAGATTTATTCGGAGGGAATAATCTAGGAGAACTTTAATTCCAATTCGTTTATGCAGTCAATATAATATCCATGCGGGATAGAATATTATTAAATTTAAGCATGCGGTGAAAAGCCTTTATGATTTAACATATCGTCAGAAGCCATTTCGAATATAGAGTTAGATCCATTAACTTTTATCCACGGAGGTGATAGATTAATAGCATCATGCGTTATACTGTAACTCACTAGTGGTGATATTTAAAGAAGAGTTTAACTGAACTTAGAGAATCTTTATCTGTGATAACAGTCCGAAAGTGAACTTTATATATCGAACATTTTATCAACAACTGTGTTAAGTTATAAAACTATTTTAAGTGAACTTTTTTTGAATAACTTTAAGAATGGTTAATTATCGAAAGAAGGGAAAATGAATGTCAATTTATCTTAGATTCTCATCATATAATAGAGTTAAGAATTTCTGGATGCATAGAAGAAGAAGCAACTTTACGGGGAAGTAAATATATCCTCTACCGGAAGTTGGACATTGTTCGAGATATATATATATATATATATATATATATATATATATGATTGAATTGAGAACTATTGACTTTATTACTGAGAAGATAAATGTTTTGTAATCCGAGGAACTAATATAATTTATTAAAAGATATTTTGATATATTCTAGGCTACTGCTTTTCTGCTGATTTTTGATAACATATTAGTTAACGCTAAATTGTCATCGAAAATATATATTATTATAATTTTATTGAATGATTTTCATCAGTTACTCTTATACATAATTTTAATTTAGAATTACCTGCTCTCATTAATATTTTTTTTTTGTTTATTTATTTATTTATTTTTTTTTGATAGCGAATCAGCCAATTACGGACCACGCGCTACCCCAACCCGACAACGCCAGGAAGAGGCTAGAATAGTCAAAGGGGGACGAGATTCTCATCTCGACCTGAATGACCCTGAATTTCTAAGTTCCATGGGAGAAACGGACGAAACACAAAAGAAGAAAGAAGTATCCATGCCCGTGCTGGGATTCGAACCCAGGTGTCCGGCTCATTAATACATGTATTTTATTTTATTTTTTATTATATTATAATTAATACATATTTAGAAAAGAAATTTCAAAACAATATTAAACTAATATCATCAGAAATGTGTCAAGTATAGCCCCAAAGGACAACAATCGTTAAACCTCAACTATATATGAGGACCCCAGAAGCCAAGGGATCCAAGTGACAAAAAAATTGTTCTATGATAATCGAGATCAAAGTTTTATTATTGCATGGGTTTTAATAGTAGAGTGCTTTTCAATGTGTCATTTCTCAGTTTGAGTCTTTGACTCTTGACAAGATCACTTGTCCACTCAACAGAACAATATTTTTACTACACGTTCCAGCCGATAACTCCATTTTTTCAAAAGTATCACTTGGACCCCTTGGCTTCTGGGGTCCTCATATATGTATCTTTTAACAGAAAATTCTTGGTTATTTCATTCATCGTTGTAAGTGATTTAAGAATAGTTTGAACTGATTTTTACACTTAGAGATCTATTATAAGTGAAGCGACACAGATCAAAAAACAAACTAAATAAGAAATTCAACCTTTACTGCCAATAATTTTAAAATACTTACACACAGCTTTATATAAAAATTAATTGAAAAAATTCAAGTTTTAATAATGTATGGAAGTCTTTGATTTGATCAAACTGGAAAATATTAACTCATATCTTACAGATATATATAATTAATTGTAGATGATTCTCGAAAAAGATTGTTTCTGAAATCTATGATTCATGATGAAAGAAAATTACCGTAATCAAAAGAATTGAATAAAAAGAAGAAAAAAGAACAGCTCAACTTACACACTATTGAGAAGAAAAAAATAATAACTTAAATATAAAATAAAGTATTAAAAAAATATTTATTAGAAGTGGAAACATAAAAATAAAGAATAATTTATATGAAAACTTTTTTATCAATAAAAGAATAAATTAAAAAGAGTCAATGACGATTTATTATCAATATTTCGGCTTGAGTAACCTCGACCCTTTTTCAGAATGAAGTTTGAAATTGTTCATTTAACACATAGGCCTATGCAGCATTATAAATGAATATAATTTGAATGTGGCTATATTGTTATTCATTCACTTAGTTAACGTAAATAACTTACTCCTCTTTGATAACAATTATTTTTAGAAACTTTTCGGTAATGTATCTACATTGAAATTATCTTTATCTTGTAACTAATACTTAGATTAATCTCAAAATTGTTTCCATTAATATTTTAAATGATGAAGAATTGCCGTAAATGTATAATTTAATTTTATTTTATTTTAACATTATGTTGGACAAGATATATCAGTACCGGTTTATTGACAATCTCTTTAAGAGAATTAAATTAATGTTTTCATAGTTTCCAACAAGAAATTGATATATTTAATTTAAAATAATAAAAAAAAAAACCTGCATAAATCTTCAAATTATTATAAATATATTTTTCTTACATTTGTAAGTGGTTGAAAAATTCTTCTACAAAAAAGATCAACGTTTTTCTATAAATTCCCTGTTTTGTAATTTTGAAAAACTTATACCGTAAAACAGGGTCACTTGAACCCAAATTTAAATACCCATTATTTAATTTGGAACCAGTTCAAATGTACCTGGCTCTGTATATGCTGGTACGTAGAGAAATAAATACTTTATTTACAACAATTAACCAATTGTTGAGTTGTGTAGTGGATTTAAATATATTTGTAATTTGGGTTGACAAGGTCCAGGTAGCCCTGTTTTATGGTGTTTATATATATTTGATAAATTTATATATGAAAACATATAAAATACAGAAAAAAATAGAATAATACAAATAAAAACATTAGATACCGATTCAACTATTAAAAAAAAAGGAGGAAATAAAGAAAATATATTTTATTAGTCACTGATTATGTATTAATAGAATAAAGTAACGAATAAATCTTATTCAAAAATATTATTTTTAAATGCTTCAAAAAAAATAATGTTTAGAGAACAACAATCCGTGTGCCAAATTTCAGCTCTCCATTCTACCAGAAAGTTTCCAAAACCCATAAAAAAAACAAACCTCGTTAGGCTCTTAGTAATGTAGATTTATTTATTGATTTATTTATTTATTTATTTATTTATTTATCGTCCGATCTTCTAGTACGGATATTTCATCGTTCTGATTCGTCAATCGTAATTCTTTTGATAAATAAGTGAGTCAAAATGAATGAAAATAAGATTTAAAAGCATATCGTTGTATTGTGTTTTTTGTTCCATAACATTGGCTGTTTAATGGTGGGAGTGAGGCTCGCCATTACAACACAATATCCGGAAAATTGAGGCTTTAGAAACGGACATGTTCTTTCAGGTTGATGCAGGGGAGAAGGTGGTAATATGGAACAGGGTTGTAATATGAAACAGCAATTTTTGTGCAAGTAGCTGCTGCTATCATCCGGAAACCGCTCTAATTTCTATCGCTGGTTTACCTTTTGGCCACCTAGAGGTAGGTAACTTCAGTATTTCGTTTTGTATGGTTATGTATGAGAAGTAGTGTATGAGAAGTAGTGTGTTTTCGTAAGCCTGAAAGTTTTTATAGGGTAAAATTCAACACAATTTCTGGTACTGTTATTAATACGAATGAGGTTTTGCTTATATTGTATATCATTATTAATTAACTGAACTACAAAATGATGTATTCAGTACTTAAGAATTAATATTTTATTACTGAGAATGGATCAGTCAATTTCCATATGGCGACTGGTGGTAATATGAAACAGGTGTTCCATAATACAACCTCACGATGCCAAGAAGCAAATTAGGACTTGAAAAGAAGGGACTAAGGCAGAAATGGCGTCAAGAAGATACAGTAAATGCAAGAAAACACCAAATCAACAGATTTTTCCTCATGAAAGACTTGCAATTTTTAATTGAGCGTTTTCTTTCAATTATAAAGTGTTCAACATTAATTTTTACTTTTTCTCTGTAGTTTCTATATTTTCTATTGATGGGAAGCAAAACAATGCATTAAAGTATTAACAATAAATGATCTTTTTACTATAATAGCAATAATAAAGAAGTATTGTTGCATTTTAACATCTGTTTCATATTACAACCCCAGTTCAACAATTCATTTTTTTGTAGAATGTTCTAAATAATTGTACCTATTCAAAAATTTTAAATATTTATTTAAAAATGTGTGATATTTATCTCACACGATATTTATACTAATGCTACTGACGATTTTCATACATTAGAGCAACTTGAAATTCAAGATTTTGTCAAAAAAAAAAAGTGGTACATATTACCACCATCTCCCCTACTTTTTAAATTTCTTTTAAGGATACATTTTTTTCAATAATTTTTGCTAACGTAATAATAAAATT
>JAFIDM010074095.1:0-10726 GCA_023159025.1 Thereuonema tuberculata | reverse complement strand
ATAAAATAACGATAAAACTACGATACAACTATAAAAATCACTACAATATCATTCCAATATCAATAAATTTTCTATAATATTGTTTTCTGGACATTTTCAGTAAAGATAATGGATACGTGAGTGAGTAAAATCATTTTATGAAGTAACTTTGAATATTTGTCTTCACAAATCAAACGTAGTTGTAATATGATAGAGTATTTAATATAAAAATCATTACATCATTAAAGAAAATTAAATAGAGTTTGTCGTATTTTATTTCAAATGCTAAAAGATCTGAAACAACAGATTTTCGATTAAATGCATTTTTTTCAAGCCCCCCCTGTTGAAAAATGAAGCGAGGATGTTTCTATGGCAAATAATAAGCATAGATGTTTTTGTCTGAAGCTTTTCTCGTGGTAGACAGATAGTAATCACCTCCCATTGAAGCTTCAGACATTTATTGTTATAAATAATATTTCCTCCTCATTATTTTCGCATTGTATACAGAAGAGCTTCAACTTATATTATAGCATTTTCACCTAAACTTAATCCTAAAAGATGAATTTCAGCTTAAAGTTTTAGCTTTCTTTCAAAAATATTTTCGTTTTCAGAGAAAGCTTTTTTAGGAAAGAAAAGAGGCAACGAATCACATTTTTTTTGAGAAATTAATAGAAATTACTTGTCCTCACACAGCAAGTGTCAATCCAGAGCCTTATCTTCCTTTGTTTCTAAAAATTCTCAGTAATTGCAAATTTGAAAAAAAAAAAAAGACTTTTCGGAGCTCAATATCAGATGAGGACGAGATAAAAATCTGAACCTTTAAAAAAAAAAAAAAGAAAAAATCTGAAGAGATAAAGCAAAGGACATAATTACAATCTGTGTGTATATTTAAATCTATTAATTTATTATTTCAATGTAAACAAAATAATCTCCTAAGTAACTAGTTAAACCTGAAGTTTTCTGCTACGCATTCAGAACATTCTTCTCTTGGTTGAAACTGAAACCATCTCGACACGGTCGGTTGTACCTAGTTTTTATATCTTATGTTTCAGGGATTTGTTCTTCATCTTGTTCATGGAACAGCAAATCAACAAGATATTCTTCAACAGTTTTTTTTTACCTTAATATGAGATTTGTTTTATGTGCATAGATTGAAATAATAGATTGAAATAATAAATAAATTAAAAACTTCGAATTTCCTCTTAAACATAATAAATATAAAAACTCACAAACTTCATCTTTAGTATCAACTTCTTTATCTCAATATTTCAATCTCCTGAGCGAGAATTTTCTTCAGGAGTAAAATAGAAATAGAGATAAACAAACTTTTCTTTCTATTTCAAAAACAGAATGAAAGTAATAACAATCATAAAAAAAGAATATTACTAGTTATAATCATGATCTTTCTTAATAACAAAGTACAATAGAGTCCCGATTATCCGAGTTAATGTGGACCAAGACTAACTCGTTTAAAGCGAAAATTGTAAATAAAATAAATCGTATAGGTTTAAATGTATATTTTAACAAATACAAAAGTTATAGATACACCACATGCAATTTATATTGTTACGATAATTAAAGAGTTCTTTTACTTAAAGTCCTTAATTGTTTATTGTTTTACGTTACTTCATGTTTTTCTGCAACAATGCTTCCAGATAGAGGACATATGACTAGATGAATGAAGATTAATTGCGAGCAATATTCTACGAATTCTCTTTCGTTTTCCTGAGTGTTTGTGAGATCAAGTTCAGAATTTTTTCAGAGTTTAAAAAATGGAAAATATAGAACAAAAAAAAAAGTCCTAGAAATATTTGATAGCTTGGTTAAAGCGGAAACTCGGATAATCGGGACTTCACTGTAATAACAATCATAAAAAAAGATGTTGCTCGTTACACTCATGATTAGGGCTTGGATTATATGAACGAAAAATCCGTAAAATATGCGCATATTTGTGCACTTATTTTCACAAAAATATGCACAAGATATTACGAAATATGTTCCAATATATACCAAATATGCATCGATATATAACAAACTTTTAACAATAAAAAAATCAAAGTCCATTTCAATTTAATAAACACAAACATAGTTGTTATTATTATGTTTGTATGTTTCAAACCTTGTGTTTCCCCAGCAAAAACAATATGGCGGGTCAAGGACCAAAGCACATACTGCCAAGTGTAAAGACGTGTGCGAGAATGATTAGGGATGTGTGGTTGTGTTTATAAATTTCCTAACTATACGTGTAGTGTTGAGAACCACAGCCTTCTGCGGTTGTGCATAAGTGTTTTTGTGAAGTCCTAGTGTGCTGAGACTGTGGTGCAATGTGTGAGGCACCAGACCAGTGGCAGACAGAACGATGGGTACAACACGTACTCGATCCTGCCTCCACTGCTTCTGGAGCTCGTGTGCTAGATCAGTGTATTTACTAATCTTGTCTGCGTGAGTTTTCTGCATGTTCTTGCTGATAGGAACTGCAATATCAATTAGATAGGTCTGTTTGTTGACCTTATCAACAAGTGTGATGTCTGGTCTGTTATGATGTATGGTTTTGTCTGTGTGAATGGGGCGATCCAAGTATAGTTTATATGAGGGTGACTCTAGTACGCTTGGTGTGCTAGTTGTTGATGAACGATCGACGCTACCTGATTGTGTCGGTGGAGGTAGTCTCCATTATTAAGGAGGTATAATAATTATTATTATTATACATTTTAAAATATAACATTTAAATTCACAAAAATTTTAATTTTCTTCTATTCTGTGATCTTTCAATCACTAGCCTAATACTATAATCTACAATAATTATTAATTAATAACAGGAGTAATATATTTATATACATAAGTATATAACTTGTATATATATATATATAAAACTTATATATGTATATAAAAATTATTATATGCCTAAATACTACATACAAATTATTGTGGTACTTAATAATTATATATTATTTATTAAAAAAATTGACAATTAGGTGTTTCTTTAAATTTTCTATTTTAAACGAATGTCGTCGATCGTCTAGTAAATGTTTAAACTTCGTGAAAGATCGTTCCACATCGACGGAAGTAATGAGCGCATATTTTAATTGCTTACAATATATGGATCTAATTCAAGGTCATCAACAAATACGCCATTCAAAATTTTAGACACTTTTGACAAAATTTTGAATCCTTTATTTTTATTCAATACTGAGTTAAGCTTTTTAAAATTAATTCTCCAGTGCCTTTAACAGCTGATAATTCTGTATGGCATTTGTTTCTTAAATTTACTGATTCAGTGAAAAGCAGCTCTTGATTCTAATTTTAAAATTGTTTCGGGTTATACAGAAAAATTATTTGCAATAAACGCTAATTGATTTATTATTATATTATTCTTTGAAATATTTTTTGGCTTCTTTAATAGCAGTAGATTCGTCAGAGAATTCTAAAATTAAATTTTTAATTTTTTTCGTAATTTTTTGAATAGAAAATTGCGGCATTTAGCCACATACCCACTTCGTAATTAGTGGTTGTGAAGGCAACTGTATTTACTAGGAAATGATTCGTTCTAAAACTGAATCCGTAATGGCGCTTTTAAAATGTTTTTTTACGTTACTGATTAATTCATTTACAAGAGGGAATTGGTTTCTGATTTCTTCGGCAACTCTGTTAATACCATGTGACAAATGGTATGAATTGAAATAGAAAGAAACATTTTTAAATTTACTGAGGCTTTACACATGTAAGGGGCATAGTCTGATATCATCAATATTACTTTTTCATGTGGTATTGGGTTAGGCAGAAAAAAATTGTTAATCCTTCATGAATAAATCGAGTTATTGTACAATTATTTGTTTTATCGAACTGCTTACAACTTAGTTAATATGATTTGCCAGCTTTTTCCGTATCAAGACAACCAATTCACAGATTAGCAATATATCGACCACAAGAGTCTGTAGTTTCATCCACTTCAAAATAAAGCAAGTGGTAATCAACTATCACTGAAAGAATTTCGGTATTTACATCGGTGTAAATTTGATCCACATATTTCTCCCTTAATGTACTTTCATCTGGAACATGATGTCGGGAATATTTTTGAAGAAAACATTTTAATTTCGTATTTTGTACTTTTGATAATGGAATACTGGTGCTTAGGATGCCTCACACGAATCCTTGGAGAGCTCTTGTTCCGCCGTTTTTTTCTCCATGTTTTTAAACGTTTCAATAAGGCGACTTTGAGAACCATATCCAGAGTTGAGTTTATTTAGTTTGTTCTGGTGTAATGCAGTATTTACGTGCTGTTTAATTAAAAATTTCTTCTCACATTACACCTTAAAATAAAATAAAAAACAACATTATTAAAGAAAAAGAGATTCAAAAAACATTGTTACAAATTATGGTACAGACATTAAAAAATTTACCTAAATTTAAAAATCATTTATTCAAGTATTTAGAAAAACATTTACAAAAAACTTTTTTTATGTCTATACGAGTACATTACTTGTTAAAATGAAGTAGCCGATAAAATAACGAAAATGTTCAAAAAGAGAAAAAATTATCGCGATTTCATCGCCTGTGAATAATTATTGAAACTTTTCGCTAGGTCGAGTAAAATATAACTACATATTTGTAGATCTTTTATTAAAAAAAAAATAATAATTTATCTAAATATAGATAGGCGTACTTACATTTTGAAAAAATGAAGCTTGGTCCTCGTTGAACACCAATTCGGGTTAACTTTTTATCCATGGGTACACTAAAGGTTTGTATTTTCGGCATATTGAACTGCACTCGATGAACGAAAGAGAACGAATACATTGGTTTTGCCTCAGGCAAGCCATTTTAAAAACCTAGTAATTAAGCCTTTTCAGAAATCTGTACTTTTCAGATCACATATGATCACATGAATTATAGCCATTCAAAACGAATTTAAGAAGGAAACACTCAGCGGGATACTAATTCTTTTAGTCCGGCTTACGAATTACCGGTTGTTTTCCCTTTAACATATTTTGTAATCGGATCATTTTCCTTTAATTCTCCAATTTTTAACTTGAACTGAAATTTTTAATCGGAAAATTGTAATTTGAAAAAAATGTGCACAAATATTCAAATTTTCCTAAAATATGCTCGAAGTTGCCAAAATATGCATTTTTTATTTGGCTTATTTTAATCAAAAAACATTAGATATGCATAGAAAACTTTCAATTTTCTTGATATACCTCTTAATAACAAATATGCATTTTGTATATAATCCGAGCCGTAGTAATAAGCTGTGCAATTTGCAACTGCACAAATTGCCATTGCTTTGTCTTTCTATCATTGACAAAATATCGTATCTAATTCAGAAAACATTATCACTATTAGGATGTTCTAAGCTTTTCTAGTCTATCCTTTAAAGAATCTAAATTACAGCTTAATTCTCTTCCAATGAAATTACAGGGATTCCTCGTGCAATCAACTAAATGCAATTAAATGAAACTGATTAACATACCCATTCACAGATAATTTTTTTTTTTGAAACATTTTTTAATTCAAATACCGGAAAAATAATAATAAAATAAAGCTTTAAAAGTTCAATAACGTCATTTTTACTACGTAACAACTTGTTAAATATTGCAAAATAATAAAAAACAAGCACCAAAAAAATGAATTTTATCATTTTTTTTTCCCAATTTCTTTACTAGCATTTCAATTCTTTACTTTTCATTGGTCTTTATTGTAAAAGAAGTCAATGTAGTTCATAACTAATTTTATTTTGTAATATTTGAGGCAATAACAGTGAAATAGAAATTGAAATCGATCGCAAGAAGGCACCAAAGCTAAAGTTAGGATTCGCACCCTGAGTTGTCACCGGGAAGAGACTGGGAAGGACCGTTTCGTCCTCATTAGGACTCCTCAGCCAGCCAAACTCCTCCGATGACAACTCAGAAAGTGCGCACGGTGTTAGTATCCCGACTCTCGCACCCGAGAATGGGATCTCCCACCGGAGAAATCCTAACCAAAAATTAAAAAGGGGGCAAAATATAAAACTCCCTTGTCCTGCGTAAAAGCAAGCACAAAAGGAATTTAACGGCTGCATCAACTAAGTAAAAAAAGCCAAATGCATATGATTATTTAAGTCTAAATATTATCTTTGAAAAGTTCCTTTCTCGACTTATTTATTTATTTATCTAATTGTTTTTTTTTGTTTTTTTTTAATGCCAGCTTACTTCTCAATTTAATATTTCCAATATTATTTCGCTAATTCTCAAAAACAAAAAAACTGAAACACTCCCGTCCTATTCATTATTTGAATAGAAGAAAATTTCCAAGTTGCAACCATTTGAGGTCATGCTCAGATAGGAAATATCCACCCCCACACCCCCACCTCTTTCAATACAGTATTTCGTTATTTTCTGCAAACATTGCATTTTTGTTTTCACAGTGGAATAATGAACTAAAGAATTTTATTCTGAAATTCTGAGAGGAAATTGCTATTGCTTCATTATCATCACAATAAACATATGATGATATTTCAGAAACACAATGACCTTCATATTACATGTTTTCGTTATATTAAATTTCAGTAAACACAATTTTCATCAGCATTTCTTGAAAAACGTTTAAACTATCAAAAAGTATTTGTTTGTTTTGAAATTACAATAAAAGTTTAATTTTTAACTCGTTAAATTAAGCGAAAGCGAGATTTTAAAAAGATAAAATTGAAAATTCCGTAAAATATCACATACAAAAAGTTTTCTGTGCTCTTTCAGAGAACGATTAACAAACTTCATTTTCGTATTAAACTCATTTCATCGTCTCAACTTTAATATCCCTTAATATTTCTATTTGATTTAAAAAGAACGAATATTATGTAGTCCAGTAACTTTGTCGCCTGAAAGTATTGGGTAGTATGCTTCAAATCCGGTAGTTCTGATTTTTTGCAGACTTGTTTATGATGTTGGCCTAATGAATAATCCAAGTTTGTGACCTCGAGCGCCGAACGCAACTTTGTCAAAAATCGAGAAAACCGCGAAAAAATCGGGTTTTTTCCAAATTTTGGCGATTATAACCCTAAAGGAATAGTTTTTGAAAAAAAAATTTCTTAGGACGTTTTTAAAGTAGACTAAATTTGCTACAATATAATACTGTCTCTGTAGACCAAATAGTTTACGAGATTAAGCCTTTCAAAGTTTATCATTTTTTTCTAACTTCGCAATTTTTTGCAATATTTTAGACGTCACTCGAATAACTAGCGGGATGAAGTTCCAATTACCTCCGACGGAATGTGCTAGTATTTTGTGCTCATCATTTGGTGCGATAGCTGACAGATACATACAGTACATTACTGCTCACTATGGCTCAAACGTGGCAGTAGTTTTCGATGGTTACCCCCAGATGCTGTACAGAAAAACACAAAGAGCCCTGAGCGTCTTCGAAGAGCCAAGTTACACTCATCGCGAGAGATAATCGTTGATGAGAAAACCACGGCACAGGTTCCTCAACAGAAATTCTTGTCAATTGAAAAAAACAAGATTCGTTTCATAAAGCTGCTGACAACAAAAATGGGAAATCACAACATTCAAGTACTCCAAGCAGAGGAAGATGCTGATAGGCTCATCATCACTACAGCTGTAACTGCTGCCTCTACCTATGATATAGTGGTAGTCGTCAGTGAGGACACTGACTTGCTGATCATCCTTACTACGATCTCAAACCAACGTGAAATTTTTTACAATAAATGTGGAAGAGGCAAAGCATCAGATGTCATGTATTCCAGCATCGCTTCTTCAAAATCCTCTTTGAAACCAGAGATTTTCCTCTTCATCCATGCCTTCAGTGGTTGTGACTCGACATCCTGCTTTTTTGGCTTAGGGAAGAAGCAAATGATGTCCATAGTCGAAAAAAATCCGGACGTTGAAAAACAAGCTGCGATTTTTCTCGACACCAACTCTACACATGACGAGATAGCAGCAGCAGGAGAGCGAGTCATAATTGCTCTATACGGAGGCAACCCCAACACCCATAACCTTGACGAGCTGCGGTACCAACTATTCGCCAGGGCTGCGACGAAAACCAGCTTCAATCTAGCCAGGTTACCTCCTACACGAGACTCTCCTGGATTTACTCCTTGCGGACATACCATCAGGTAACAATTTGTCCTTGCATCAGTAATTCACATTACACATCATTCATCATTTTCTATTCTCATGTACAATCTTCTTACAGGTACAGGCGTGGTTGGGAATCACAGTGAACCCTCTCTCCTGGGGGTGGATATCCACGCCACAAGGCCTCAACCCCAAAATGAAGACCAGAGATGCAGCCCCACAACACCTCTTGCGGATGATTTCTTGCGGCTGCACGAAGGGTTGTGGGAACGCGTGCAGTTGCAGGAAGGCAGGATTAAAATGCTCATCAGTCTGCAGGCACTGCAGCGGGGCCTCTTGCGACAATACCTGATGTTGGAGTAGTAGATATCCCAGAAGGCGACGATCTGTCCGATGTCGAAATGGAGGATGACTTGTGGGCACAAGACATCGACGATTCATCACTATCCCCTGATGGGGATATGCCATCCCAATACGTCGACCCAGATACGGACGAACCTCAACCGGGACCTTCCAAGAGGGCTAAAAATAATTTAATTTTTTGATTTTGAATATTACTCAATTTCCTAACAAATAAACTTATTAACTATTGTTGTACTTATCTTTTTTACTTCATTATTCGTAGCTTAGCTTAAACATCATCGTTCATACTTCTCATTTTCTTTTTTAACATCCCATCATAAAAGAACAGGGCTTCGATAGTATAATCAGGGTCAAAATTCATTCAGAACGACAAAATTGCAAAAAAATTGCGAAGTGCGAAAAAAATGATAAACTTTGAAAGGCTTAATCTCGGAAACTATTGGGTCTACAGAGACAGTTCTAGTATCATATTGTTGCAAATTTAGTCTACTTTAAAAACGTTCTAAGAAAGGTTTTTCAAAAACTAGTCCTTTAGGGTTATAATCGCCAAAATTTGAAAAAAAAACGATTTTTTCACGGTTATTTCGATTTTTGACAAAGTTGCGTTCGGCGCTCGAGGTCACAAACTTGGATTATTCATTAGGCCAACATCATAAACAAGTCTGCAAAAAATCAGAACTAACGGATTTGACGCATGCTGTGATGTATAAAGCTACTGGACTAATGGGATATTAAAGTTGATATGAAGAAATCAGTTGAATATGAAGATTATTTATTTATATATGAAGAAATTATTGTTTGTTTTAACTTTCATTTTTGTCAGAAGATTTTTTTGGTTCAGGCTAATTACGGTTTAGAAGAGACAGGAAAACAATGGAAATTAGACAAACTCTCATGTATAATTACTGAATCAATTATTTTGAGAAAAAATATGATATCCATTCTGACCACTTATTAGAGTTATTCAAATAGTTCAAAATGGGGTCTAGATTCACTAAATGAACTTGTACTTTGAAATTGTACTTCACGTTTAAGTTACAACGGCTTTCAATATTCTACGACAATCTATAGTAGTGTGTCTTCTAATTTCTGTGTAAATGTTTGATATATTGAAATTGATTTTTTTATTATAAAAAACATGAATTGACTTCTTCTATTTACTTTCACACTTATTTTAACACTTAAAAATTCTGTAATAATTCAGTATTTTGTAATGATTTAGTAAAACGTCAAGTATTTTAAAGATAAAATTATTTAACAAATTTAAATCGTATATTGTTTAAAAAAATAAAGAAGTTTTTAAATATATTCTTGCTCTACAGTAGAAAACTGAACTTGTAATATTGTAATATTTTGAATTATCTCAAATTCCTTATTTTAATCATCATATTATTTTACTTAATAGAGAATTAGAGAGAATAATCTAACTGTTTCCCTGGTTCTGCCAAAGGATTATTTGTATTTGTAAAGGAGAGTTGGAATCTTAGGAAGACTGGAATTGACCGAAGAGACCTAATCTAGTCTACATGTGGACAGGGAATACGAGAAAAAGTACCCCTGACCAACCACTGTCGGAACTATCAAGAAAGCTTCAGTTTCTTAATTTTCGATCACAGACGAACGAACTGAGAGAGGAGAAGGCTGATTTATAATTATATATTTTTTAATCAGAAGATAAAAGGAAATTATTAATCTAAATTAAAAAGAATTCTATGTTTTTAATATGTGAAGCCCATCACTGACATTTCCTGATGTTAATTAACTGACAATTACTTTTTGAACCTATTTTCCAAACGATAGAAGACAGATATCTATTCCTCTCAAAATAATATCCAAGCTTTTTTTCGTTTTAACAGTTTATTGTCAGCCATTAATTAAATAAGATCTATAATCTCTAGAATAACTTAGACGAATCCTTTGGAAACAATGTGTTATTTATTCAAGCATGAAAAATAAATTTCTGAATTCTTTAAAGTTATCTCCTCAACTATATGTCTGTGATAAGTCTGTTACTTTTATCATTTCTTTAAGGAGTTTTAATTTGAAATCTAAATGAAATCTGTATTTGTGAAGATAAATGTACTTAAAGTTCATTAGAATAAGAATCTCATTATTAATATTTTTCGTTTACATTTTAATTACTTACAATAATCTTTGTACTTATTACCATGTTTTTTTAGTGCACTCAAAAATGCTTAAATACGTAAAATTAAAGGGCTGTCGTTATTGGATATCGTTAACTTCTAGTCTGAATTAATAGTTATATTCAATATCGATGTTATTGGATATATCAACATTGTTATTATTCCTTTTTT